>JAXIVJ010001700.1:55000-112500 GCA_036785665.1 Chirona hameri
GCTGGAAAGGGGGGAAGCATCCCCCCATTCTCTGTTCCCGGGCCTATGAAAGGGGCCATGGCCCCCAAAAACGCCTGAAATCGGAAGAACATTGACACATTTTTCGATTGAAAAGGAATTCCAATGAGCTGTAACGGGAATAGATCACCTTGAAAGTTGTCTTGAAATTTAACCATACGGTGCATCTTGAGCTCAAAACTACGAATATGACTTTGGGTTGGGCAACTGATGAATAGCGGAAAAACGGTAGCGCGCGGCACCGTGAAATTATGGCACAGCTGTTCGGGCATCAATTACGCAAACGTTGTACACAAAACAAAAATACATCAGGTCATCTCAAGTCAGGTCACCAGGTCAAGTCAAGTGACCCCACCTCCAAAAAATTGCGGTCGTGCCACAGCCAAAGTGATTAACTAAACGGTGTGAAACTCACAGGATTTCATCAGGTGATAAGTACCTACAATTCGTTTATCTCGAATTTTGTATATCGGTGACCTAAGGTCAGGTCGATTTCGTGACCTCCCATTATAAGTCAATGGGAGAAATGAAAATACGTATACATCCATAGGAAATTTCTAAATTTGACCAATTTTCACCAGATCCACCACTTTTGTGCCAAATGCAAAGGCTTATGTCACATTTCTGTTCTTTGACCCCTACGAGGTCAACTCAGGTGACCCCCAGGTCACATATGGTTTTTCATCAATATAACTACCAAATCAAGGTAGACCAGTGGGATTTTCACCATTGTATTCGGCTTGTCTAGAAAGATCAACTGATGTAAGAGTTTACCTTGACCTGACCTTGACCTGACCTCAGGTCAGGTCAATTTGTGGATATGACCTAACTAGGTCATCCAATATATGATTATATGCGTCTCGACGAGACAAACACAATGATGAAATTTGTTTTACTCTATTGTGATTCTGTCAAACATTATTGCTTACAAACTATTCCGCAATTTTTGGAATGTTTCAAATGCAATGGCTTCTGCTGACCTAACTATTGACCTTAGGTCAATTCTAAGGAAATTTTGGCACAGAAAATTATATTTTATTCGAACCTTTTTTCCGCGCGTCGCTAACTCTTTTAGTTATCGAGATATAAACGGTATTATCAAGGACACTCGTATATAGCCGACATTTGACCTTTGGTGACCTCTGGTGACCTCAATATTGAACTGAACCAAACATGACCTTATTACTTTCGATAGAGCTTGTCTCGTGCTTTCTAACTGTTTTTTTTTCTCGCTTGTCGCTGCGATGTGTGGTTTTAGAGATGTTAGGGGGCGGAAATCAACCCCCCGGCAGTTCGTGGTTGGCGCGAACCCCCGGCAGTGCGCATGAAATCACCTATTAAAGCCTAAGGAAGTGAAATCAATCAAGCGCTTATGGTAATCCGAGACTTTTGTGGATTTGGCCCCTAAACCACCTTTTTGTGTCGTTCTGGATCCGTTCTTGAACAATGACGCGTCAAGCAGACAAAGTTGGTAAGGCAATAGTTGCCCAACCACCTTTGTTTTTGGCACCACCAACATTGTATTTGACACAAAACTTGCTCAATTTGAAGGCACTTCAACGTTAAAGAAGATATTTTCGAGCTAGGAACCCAACAAGTTGAATAATGTAATTATCCAGCTCTGAATCTCACAACTTGTCCCACCAACTTCTTTGGTAACGCTTCTGCCATGACCGCTACCAAATTAAAGTTTTTTTTCTCGCAGGGGCGTCGCCACAAAATTATGAGTGGGGGGCCAGCCAGGTGTTTGAGGGGGCCAGCCAGGTGTTTGAGGGGGCCAGCCAGGTGTTTGAGGGGGCCAGCCAGGTGTTTGTCCCCCAATCTCATCGGACTGATGTTAAAATCATGCTAATCTGGGTTGCTAAGCAATCCTGTCCTTCCCCCCCCCCCCCCCCGGTGGCGACGCCCCTGGTTTTTCGCATCAGGTTTCTTATAAAGAACCTCGCTGACAGAGGGCAAATTAAGGTAACCATGAGTTGAGGTGTGCTGTTTGCAGAATTTTGCAAAACAAACTCACACCTTCGATGTCTTATATGAAAATAAGCGCTTTTTACGGAACGTTAAGATCAGCCACGCCAAAGTTGTGTCCCCCTCCCCTCCCCAGTCCCGAAGTTGGGGAGGAGAGCGCCCCCTCTGCCCCCTGTTCCCGGGCCTTGTGTGTGTGTGTGTGGGGGAGTGAAACTTTGCTCTCGTCTTGAGAGAAACCCAACTCAATATGGAAAATGTATTTGCATATGTAAGCTCTTCTCGTCTTGGCGAACCTTTAGCTATCACATTTTTCTCACTAAGAAAAATAAAAAAATAAAAAATGGCCGGAAAGTAGTTAAGGAACCATAGTTATGGCCCCCCGCTGTTCCGAAACTATGTCTAATGAAGTTCCGAACCTCACAGAAAGCTGACGACACTAAGAACTGAAAACACCCCTGTGGTCTCCAAAAGCTGATGTGGGTCTATGGGCTCAAAAGGGACAATTCTGCTGAGAAGTCGATGGTGGCGAAATGTTACCTAATTTGTGACTTGCGATAAAATGGCATACACTAATTGTGTTGTTTAATTCTACTAAGAATGTATTGCTATTTGCGAAATATACCTTTGCATAACGCTGCGGTAAATTTCATTTTCAAGCATTACGCGTAATATTATCTGCTAATCACATATTGCTAAAAATCGAATAGGTATGTTGACAGTCGAGTTATGAAATTCGGTAAACCATTTCCTCAAATGAGCAAAACAGAAAAAAAAGGGAGGTGAATGCTCCCTTGAGAGAAACCTGTTATTCGCCGTTGTTTATTTTTTCAGTTGGCTCGCACAACGTTCCATTAAATATAAATATTTTGATGTTGAAAGCAAGGCATGTCATGGATTCAATTAAACGTCACCTTTCCTGTATTCGAAAAATCATTGGGTGCGGAATGATGATTTCGCTAAAAATAAATACAGTTTCCGTCATTAGTAGCCATTAGTTTATATTTGGCTGCACAATGCAAAAACGGTAGGCATCCGTTTAAAGAATCGTGGGAAGTTGGGTGTTTTGTTTGGGGGGGGGGGGTGGGGGTGATCCTGCAATACAAATTTACCAGTTGCCTTAAGCTGAGATGGTGAAATTCAGCCAAACTGGTAACTTTTATCGATTAGCCAATATTTTTTTTTCTAGCAATGTAACTTAATACCTATTTATAGCGATACCTATATTTTCCACGATGTACCTCGTTATTTTATGACATAGAAGTTACCGAATATCCCTCAATGCAACCAATGAGCACGTGCATGAATGTGTTGGGTTTGATTATCCTTTGAGCATGGAGCGAAGTTTCCAACGAAATAGAACATATAACAAAGTAAAAAATAAAGTATAACATCTAAAACATATGCATATAACATATACAAAACATATAACATATATTTCATAAATGATCCACACAAAGCATGAACGTGGTTTGCACAATGCCACGTGAATATGACGATGACACGAATCCGAACGGGTTATGCAAAAAGTAGTTTCAACCTTTTTCTGATTTGTATTCAATGTGTTATTTTTACTCCAGCTTGTGGGAGCGTTGCGAGGTTTAGATTGTTGTGATGGGAGCACTTGGAGAGGGTTGGTGGACCTGCAAAATGTCATAACTCGCACAAGACTCAGAAAAGCGAGACAAAACTTGCCAGTGAAGTGGCGTGGAAAAACCAGAGCATCTCTACCAGAGAGCCGTATAAGCTAGCTTGCACCCAAGCGTCACGACCAGCCGATCGCAGCTCCTCGCCTGAATGCAGCACCCCCCCCCCCCCCCCCCCCCCCCCCCCTCCCCCTCGGAGTGTGACCGTGTCTGGCGTGACATGATAAACGACCTGGCCGTGATTGGCCGACCACCGCAAAAACGGACGAGTAACGAGCTGCCCGATTAGTCGTGACTCTTCTGCGCCGCTCGCACACGACGCGCCGCGCCAGTCACGGCGCGCGCCATGCGCCGCCGCCGCGCAGCAATCGTCGCCGGCGGCCGAACCGGCGCGCGCCGGGCGGCCGCCGCCCCGACAGGCCTCGCCGGCCCGCTATGGGCATCAGTTTGTTTTCTTGGGCTTGTTCTTCATTGTCGAGCACCTAAATAAACTGCGCCCCGTGCCGAGTGGACAATGGGGCGTTTTATCATTCTGATGTATCTGATGATTATAAATTTCTGCTCCGGCTCGATAAAATCAACCGTAAAATATTCAAGGAATGTTATCGATCATTAAAACGATGAAAACATTCATTCAAATTCAAATTCTGCCGCGGAGAATTTCAGACTTTTTACCGGCGAGCAGCGGGGAGTAGGCAGCGCTGCAAGGGGTAAAGATGACCTGGGGACTGTCACTGATCTCCGATCGGCGGTATGACCTCTCACCCCTGCCTGCCGGTCGTCTGTGCCCACCGCCGCCGTCGCGGTCGGCGTGACACCCACCTGACCGTCCAGCCGTCTCGCGCGACATCCCTCGCCCGTGCGGCACTCGGGCTCGTCACCGCGCGGCACGCGATCCCCCGGGGTCGCGCGCGATCGCATCGCAGCGCGCCAGAAGTCGCGCGCGGCGTTTGTGGCGGGTAAAAAGCGCGGCCGGCCGGTAAAAAGGCGGTCGGTGCGGTCCGAGGCGGCGCAGCGGGGCCCCGGGCGGCCAGGGGTCAGTGTGGCCCCCCGCCAGGGACCCGGCGGGCCCCCGCCGCGCCGCCGGCCGCCGGTACGCCCGGCACGCGCACGTGCCGGTCACCGCTCAGGAATCTCTGGCCATGAATATGATAGCACCCCCGGCCGGCGGCAGCAGGCAGGTATCTCCTCTGGTCTCCAGTGATGAGCGGGTTATGTCACGGTCTGACATGCGACTGATGGCCAGTTGAACGGGCCTCGCGCTGAAAATACGTTCAGACATTATTTGCAACCGCACTTGTGTCTTTTGGTGCCGTTGAACATTGAGCGAAGTACTTGTACGCTTTACTATTAATGCGAATGCAAGACTTCATGTTATTTGATTTGACAGTGTTTACGATTCCAAAAAGACATGATATAATCGAAAGTTGCATTTCGCTGCAGCATGGTCTAAAGCAGAATACAGTGCTATCCATTTGTTTACTCCCGGATGGCAAATGTGATTATATCTTCATCCATTTTAATGTTCTCTAGTACCCCCTGAGGAACACATCCGCCGACACCATTTCCGCCATTACAGGCCGGAGATGTTCGACCCGACTACGATTCGAGGCCCAGCACGTGCTAACTTTTTCGCCTTCGACTGGGACGGCATGCCGTAGGTGCTCAAAGTGTCCAGCGGCAGTTCATTGCTGGATTAACTCAAACTCAGTGTCCTGGAGATCCATGGCTAGGATTTTCGGAGAATATGGGTTTGGATCAGTGTTTGCCACGGGCCTACCAACCCCCAGCCCGGCCCAGGCCCATGAACACCAAGCCCAGGCCCGGACTAGGCCCGGTCAAATTTATAATATTGAGGCCCAGGCTCTGTCCGGCCCGTTCATATTAAGCATATCAATATTTTCACAAAACTTGCAATCACTATCCTAGCATATTTACTTGTATACTACTATAAATGTGAAACAATGAACCAACTATGCTAACCAAAAACAAACAAAAGCCACAGCTACAGCAACAGAGTGTTGCTGTGGAAGTGAACTGCTGGTTGACATATTTTTCAGCTCTGACCTGAGCTTCAACATTCTCAGCCCAGGCCCGTCCAGAGCCCGATTATTTCCTTAAAGTTGAGGCCCAGCCCAGGCTCAGCCCAGGCCCAGCTCAGGCCCGGCCCATGGCCCATAGGGCCGGCCCAGCCCGTGTCGAACTCTGGTTTGGATATAAAGTCTGCCGGGTGAGCAGAAATTACAAGATCGGCCATCGAGTGGCAGTGGTCGGGTCCAATCAAACCCTTCTACACGACAGTCATCATTCATCACTTCATCGACGGTGGTGTATGCTGAACGTATGATTAGGACCTGGCTTAGTGCAGGTATGTTACGTTAATACCTCGTTAGAAGATGCCGCCGGGCTCCCCGGACCGCCTGCCGGTACTGCGCCCCCATGGTCAGCGCCTGTGAAGGACGTGTGACTCCCAACACCACGCGGCGTCACTGTTGGGCGTGGTCCCCCATTTCGCTGGTTAGACCCTCTTCTTGCCGGCGGCAAAGACGCCAGTGAGCCGCCAAATTTGTCTGACGTCGCCGACGAAATGCATGCTGACTTTCGGTTATACAGAACAATGTTTCTTGCTTTTGTGGTCCCCTGCACAAACTACCTCAACTTGGCAGGAAGACTGGCAAACCAGAAGTGCTTCTTCAACACAACTCTAAAAAGGTGAAGTCGGCGTATGGCACAATATCATCGCAAACTTCATGGGAGATGCGCCCCGCCGCCGGTTGCCGACCAGAATATTGTTTTTCGTCAACGCCATCAAATCTATGAATGTGACAAAACCCCAAAATGAGATAGTATACAGTAGGCATAGTGGGCGGCTGCGTGACGTCAGAGCGCTCGGCAGGCAGTTTCTGACAAGGTAGGCGGAGAGCAAAGCCGCTCAGCACATCTCAGGCTGTGACAGCACATCTCAGGCTGACAGCACATCTCAGGCTGACAGCACATCTCAGGCTGACAGCACATCTCAGGCTGACAGCACATATCAGGCGGTGACAGCACATCTCAGGCTAACAGCACATCTCAGGTTGACAGCACATCTCAGGCTGACAGCACATCTCAGGCTGTGACAGCACATCTCAGGCTGACAGCACATCTCAGGCTGACAGCACATCTCAGGCGGTGACAGCACATCTCAGGCTGACAGCACATCTCAGGCTAACAGCACAACTCAGGCTGACAGCACATCTCAGGCTGACAGCACATCTCAGGCTGACAGCACATCTCAGGCTGTGACAGCACATCTCAGGCTGACAGCACATCTCAGGCTGACAGCACATCTCAGGCGGTGACAGCACATCTCAGGCTGACAGCACATCTCAGGCTGACAGCACATCTCAGGCTGACAGCACATCTCAGGCTGACAGCACATCTCAGGCTGTGACAGCACATCTCAGGCGGTGACAGCACATCTCAGGCTGACAGCACATCTCAGGCTGTGACATCATCAGCCGACAAGCAGTGTGAAGTCCCATGAGAGGTAGTGCTAGGCCGAGCGCTGGTTTAAGAGGCAACTGTCCCGACGGAGCCCAGGACTTCGTCGCAGCCACAAGCTTACACACAGTCGGGAGATACATGCGTTGCATCTGGGGGGGGGGGGGGGGCGGGGGGGCACGGATAATGATCCAAGAAGAAAAAGCCCAAAGTAGGGAAATCAACCAACTCTGTGCCAAGTGTGGATGGTCAGTGCTTGTCGAGCAGTGTATCGGTCAACATAGGCGTAGGAACAGGGGGCGGGGGGGGGCATGGCCCCTCACTTTTCGGCCATTTTTTGGGGCTAAAATATTTATTTTTGCTTGATGAGAAAATTTGTTGCTGGCAAAAGGTTCGCCAAGACGAGAACAGCCCAGCATCTGCAAAGAAATATTCCATAGGGGGGTTGGGATACTCTCAAAACGAGATCACAGTTTCACTGCCCCCCCCCCCCCCCCCACACACACTTTTCGTGACGTTCCTACGTTCCTGTCGGTCAAAGTATGCATGCAACTTTTGCCGGTGAATTGGTGGCGTAGTCGGATGCAGACCTGTCAACCGACTACACCCGCCTAGGACCTGTGCTGGGCGGCTGTTAGACACGCTGTCGGATGCAGACCTGTCAACCGACTACACCCGCCTAGGACCTGTGCTAGGCGGCTGTTAGACACGCTGTCGGATGCAGACCTGTCAACCGACTACACCCGCCTAGGACCTGTGCTAGGCGGCTGTTAGACACGCTGTCGGATGCAGACCTGTCAACCGACTACACCCGCCTAGGACCTGTGCTAGGCGGCTGTTAGACACGCTGTCGGATGCAGACCTGTCAACCGACTACACCCGCCTAGGACCTGTGCTAGGCGGCTGTTAGACACGCTGTCGGATGCAGACCTGTCAACCGACTACACCCGCCTAGGACCTGTGCTAGGCGGCTGTTAGACACGCTGTCGGATGCAGACCTGTCAACCGACTACACCCGCCTAGGACCTGTGCTAGGCGGCTGTTAGACACGCTGTCGGATGCAGACCTGTCAACCGACTACACCCGCCTAGGACCTGTGCTAGGCGGCTGTTAGACACGCTGTCGGATGCAGACCTGTCAACCGACTACACCCGCCTAGGACCTGTGCTAGGCGGCTGTTAGACACGCTGTCGGATGCAGACCTGTCAACCGACTACACCCGCCTAGGACCTGTGCTAGGCGGCTGTTAGACACGCTGTCGGATGCAGACCTGTCAACCGACTACACCCGCCTAGGACCTGTGCTAGGCGGCTGTTAGACACGCTGTCGGATGCAGACCTGTCAACCGACTACACCCGCCTAGGACCTGTGCTAGGCGGCTGTTAGACACGCTGTCGGATGCAGACCTGTCAACCGACTACACCCGCCTAGGACCTGTGCTAGGCGGCTGTTAGACACGCTGTCGGATGCAGACCTGTCAACCGACTACACCCGCCTAGGACCTGTGCTAGGCGGCTGTTAGACACGCTGTCGGATGCAGACCTGTCAACCGACTACACCCGCCTAGGACCTGTGCTAGGCGGCTGTTAGACACGCTGTCGGATGCAGACCTGTCAACCGACTACACCCGCCTAGGACCTGTGCTAGGCGGCTGTTAGACACGCTGTCGGATGCAGACCTGTCAACCGACTACACCCGCCTAGGACCTGTGCTAGGCGGCTGTTAGACACGCTGTCGGATGCAGACCTGTCAACCGACTACACCCGCCTAGGACCTGTGCTAGGCGGCTGTTAGACACGCTGTCGGATGCAGACTTGTCAACCGACTACACCCGCCTAGGACCTGTGCTAGGCGGCTGTTAGACACGCTGTCGGATGCAGACCTGTCAACCGACTACACCCGCCTAGGACCTGTGCTAGGCGGCTGTTAGACACGCTGTCGGATGCAGACCTGTCAACCGACTACACCCGCCTAGGACCTGTGCTAGGCGGCTGTTAGACACGCTGTCGGATGCAGACCTGTCAACCGACTACACCCGCCTAGGACCTGTGCTAGGCGGCTGTTAGACACGCTGTCGGATGCAGACCTGTCAACCGACTACACCCGCCTAGGACCTGTGCTAGGCGGCTGTTAGACACGCTGTCGGATGCAGACCTGTCAACCGACTACACCCGCCTAGGACCTGTGCTAGGCGGCTGTTAGACACGCTGTCGGATGCAGACCTGTCAACCGACTACACCCGCCTAGGACCTGTGCTAGGCGGCTGTTAGACACGCTGTCGGATGCAGACCTGTCAACCGACTACACCCGCCTAGGACCTGTGCTAGGCGGCTGTTAGACACGCTGTCGGATGCAGACCTGTCAACCGACTACACCCGCCTAGGACCTGTGCTAGGCGGCTGTTAGACACGCTGTCGGATGCAGACCTGTCAACCGACTACACCCGCCTAGGACCTGTGCTAGGCGGCTGTTAGACACGCTGTCGGATGCAGACCTGTCAACCGACTACACCCGCCTAGGACCTGTGCTAGGCGGGTGTTAGACACGCTGTCGGATGCAGACCTGTCAACCGACTACACCCGCCTAGGACCTGTGCTAGGCGGCTGTTAGACACGCTGTCGGATGCAGACCTGTCAACCGACTACACCCGCCTAGGACCTGTGCTAGGCGGCTGTTAGACACGCTGTCGGATGCAGACCTGTCAACCGACTACACCCGCCTAGGACCTGTGCTAGGCGGCTGTTAGACACGCTGTCGGATGCAGACCTGTCAACCGACTACACCCGCCTAGGACCTGTGCTAGGCGGCTGTTAGACACGCTGTCGGATGCAGACCTGTCAACCGACTACACCCGCCTAGGACCTGTGCTAGGCGGCTGTTAGACACGCTGTCGGATGCAGACCTGTCAACCGACTACACCCGCCTAGGACCTGTGCTAGGCGGCTGTTAGACACGCTGTCGGATGCAGACCTGTCAACCGACTACACCCGCCTAGGACCTGTGCTAGGCGGCTGTTAGACACGCTGTCGGATGCAGACCTGTCAACCGACTACACCCGCCTAGGACCTGTGCTAGGCGGCTGTTAGACACGCTGTCGGATGCAGACCTGTCAACCGACTACACCCGCCTAGGACCTGTGCTAGGCGGCTGTTAGACACGCTGTCGGATGCAGACCTGTCAACCGACTACACCCGCCTAGGACCTGTGCTAGGCGGCTGTTAGACACGCTGTCGGATGCAGACCTGTCAACCGACTACACCCGCCTAGGACCTGTGCTAGGCGGCTGTTAGACACGCTGTCGGATGCAGACCTGTCAACCGACTACACCCGCCTAGGACCTGTGCTAGGCGGCTGTTAGACACGCTGTCGGATGCAGACCTGTCAACCGACTACACCCGCCTAGGACCTGTGCTAGGCGGCTGTTAGACACGCTGTCGGATGCAGACCTGTCAACCGACTACACCCGCCTAGGACCTGTGCTAGGCGGCTGTTAGACACGCTGTCGGATGCAGACCTGTCAACCGACTACACCCGCCTAGGACCTGTGCTAGGCGGCTGTTAGACACGCTGTCGGATGCAGACCTGTCAACCGACTACACCCGCCTAGGACCTGTGCTAGGCGGCTGTTAGACACGCTGTCGGATGCAGACCTGTCAACCGACTACACCCGCCTAGGACCTGTGCTAGGCGGCTGTTAGACGTGAAGGTGGATATGGATAGTATTTCCACTGAAAGAGCAGCAAACTTAGCGCAATGAGTATTTTGAATTTCCGGTAAAGAATATAATAAGCGTTTGCATACGCCGTGCATCAAATGCATCAACAAAAAATACTAATGGCGACGAAATTGACGATCGTGAAATTAGCTTATGTTTATTGCCAATGAGCTCTCGAATAATATGCACGGATATAATACGTGCTACAATCAATGGTAACCAAATATTGATTTACGATGTCTTCGAAGTAATGATTAATGTCGTCCGTGAGATTAATGCCTAATGTATCGACAGTTCCGTCCTACCTAGTTTCGAGTCTCGCAGCAGAAGCATTAGCTTGCATGCTAAGCAACGTATGTCACTACGCTGCCTAACCGGCCAGCGGCATATCATCTTTTTTCGGAACAGATAAACTTTCAATAATTTAGATGGCTGAGAGAACAGCAATTTGATGAGCAACTGCATCAAACATAAAACATTATTTAGCTATGTCAAATATTGCATATTAGGGACTATTGCCAAGAAAATATAGCTCTATGACACCATAAACATTAAACAATCTCGGAATAGCTCCATATCGAATGCAGACTACGGAGCAAAAGAACAGGTACATATATAAACAAATGTGAATATTGAACTGCATTTGAACAAATGAGATGAAAATATCATACAAACAAATATTAACTGATAACATACGAAGCGAGCAATCATAACATTGCAAATACAAAAAGAAACTTGAAGACATGGCACACTACAAGCCAAAACCCTATGTGCTTTCGGTAACTAAAAAGAGAAACGGAAAATACAAATTATAGGATTTTGAATATATTCGGTTATCGCTACTCGGTATAGTCCGCTTCACAGATTCCTCGCAGCTAGGCGGGTACTACGCCTAGCCGAGTCGCTAAGCCGATTATCACCTAAGTGGAATCCGATCAATCACTCATTCATTTACTCATTCACTGATAAATGTTCGGCGTTCAGAGACCGGATTTTTCATTGCTTTCCCCGTGTACCCACCTGACCCCGCCTGCCCGGTTTTTGCGGTGTGAAATGCATCGATCACCGGTCCCATGACAGGGACGTGGCTCTACGCGTGATAAGGACCTGGCTTATCACTACGGCATGTCTGATCCCTCGTGACGGACGACAGGGGTCGCTCCCGGGCCCTTATGCGTATCTGCCCAGAGGTGGTCTGAGGAACTGCAGCAGACACAAGAGGTGTAGCCAATAACACAGCATACGACCACTTTCACTTTACGGATTCAGTTGCATAATGTTTATTTCTATTTGCTGATATGGCAACAGCTGTCAATTATTGTCAACTATTGGCGACACTGGCCTCTCTGAAGTAATCACATTGAACAGTAGACTGCATGCTGCGCACGCACATTAAATTGCTACATATTTATGTAATGGAGTGCGTCCAGGATATTTTGAAACCTTTATAAAAACCAAGGAAATCTACAGATTTCCCTTGGTGCAATGCACTCATCAATTAAGCGTCGCAAAGGAACTATAGCGTGAGTTATTACGAGCGAGCGCTCCTCCTTCCGTGGTGCAGGGGACAAATCTGAATATGAGCGACCCGGCCCGGCCCGTGGCGACGCTTTTGAGAAGCTCATATCCCTGCAACCGCACGTCCGATTGACAAGCGGACTTCTTTGCTGTGTAGCCCCATCCACCCTAGCCTGTTTGAGATCAGAGCCGGCTTACGTGTTGACTACCACTGCGCGTGGCGCGTTCCGCGTGAGGGGTGTTGAAAAGTGTTTGCTCGCGAAATCTCCGCAACTGCTGGGCCGATTCTGTGCAAATTTGGTGTGTGGTTACGGACCTCTCAGCCATGGGAGTCGGAAGCGCGGGGGGAGGGGAGGACGCGTCCCCCTTCATTTTCGGATTTTAACATTACGCCTATGGGAGTTGCATGGAAAGAATCTACTTAGAATGCCTCCGTCCCCCCAACTTTCAGAAAGTGGCAGCGCCCTTGCTCTCAGCCACCACTTTTCCACAAGTCAGGGGTGGGGTGCTTCTGCACGTCCACACGTGCACACCCCTATTTTATTTCTCAGGAGCGACTGACCCGATTGTGTTCTAATTTCGTGTGTGGTTAGGGCCTTCCTTCCCCTCAGCCGCCGCCTTCCTTCAAGTCAGGGGTAGGGTGCTTCTGCACGTGCGCACGTGCACCCCCTATTATATATATCAGGAACGGCTGAGCCGATTGTACTCACATTTGGTGTGGTTAGGGACCTCTCAGACGCCACTTTCCCTCAAGTCAGGGATGGGGTGACTGTGCACGTGCGGACCATTTTAGTTGTATCTCAGAAACTACTTGCCCGATCGAGTTGAAATTCACCGTACATTTCCTTCGCGCTCGCTCGTTCATCGCCAACTACGGCGCCTCACTGGTATCATTGAGTCTCGTTACCGACAGCGACCTCTGCTGTGCCCAACAGTGCTGAGCGATTCCAGCCCGGCCAGCTCGGCCCGTCAGCCCCCTCCCGCACCTCGGCGGCCGCCGCGCGCCGGTGGTCGTCTGGGGTGTGGTGGGAGGCTGGGAGGGGTTTGGTAGGGGGTCTGTGGCGATACCATCAGCGGCGGGGCGCCGGGGACCGCTTCGGGCGGGGTGATCAGTCGCGGGGCTCGTCAGCGGTGTCGGCGGCGGTGTCACATGTCACCCGCCCACCGGTCCCGCTGCGCGCGGCGGGCGAGACTTCCGGTATCCGCCGGACGCCGTTATCTATACCTCCGCCCCCGCCCGGTCGAACAGTTACCGGGGCTCCAAGCAGGGATTCCGGGACTAGCAAGCCCAGCCGTCTTCACAGGCGCTGCCGGCTGGCGTTCGAGAATGTTCTGTTCGAAATGCTCGAAGGCGTCATTGACACCGCCTTGGTGTATTTTTTCAAATGGTCTGAAATAGCACATTTGTGGCCACTTATTCGTCACATATGCAGTGAGAAATGTTGTTCATTGGATTACAAAAATAGCAACAAGTACAGTGTACACTGGGTGAGTCGTGGAACACACCCAATTTCGATGCAGCAATTTCGACACGGGTACAGCTAAGCACCGCGGAGACACGGCTGTGACAGAGACATCAGAGACGGCAGACACGGCTGTGACAGAAACAGCAGAGACACGGCTGTGACAGAGACAGAGCAGAGACGGCAGAGACACGGCTGTGACAGAGACAGAGCAGAGACACGGCTGTGACAGAGACAGAGCAGAGACACGGATGTGACAGACAGAGCAGAGACACGGATGTGACAGACAGAGCAGAGACACGGATGTGACAAGAGACAGAGCAGAGACACGGCTGTGACAGAGACAGAGCAGAGACACGGATGTGACAGAGACAGAGCAGAGACACGGATGTGACAGAGACAGAGCAGAGACACGGCTGTGACAGAAACAGCAGAGACACGGCTGTGACAGAGACAGAGCAGAGACGGCAGAGACACGGCTGTGACAGAGACAGAGCAGAGACACGGCTGTGACAGAGACAGAGCAGAGACACGGATGTGTCAGAGACAGAGCAGAGACACGGATGTGACAGAGACAGAGCAGAGACACGGCTGTGACAGACAGAGCAGAGACACGGATGTGACAGAGACAGAGCAGAGACACGGATGTGACAGGGACAGAGCAGAGACACGGATGTGACAGAGACAGAGCAGAGATACGGCTGTGACAGAGACAGAGCAGAGACACGGCTGTGACAGAGACAGAGCAGAGACACGGATGTGACAGAGACAGAGCAGAGATACGGCTGTGACAGAGACAGAGCAGAGACACGGCTGTGACAGAGACAGAGCAGAGATACGACTGTGACAGAGACAGAGCAGAGATACGACTGTGACAGAGACAGAGCAGAGATACGACTGTGACAGAGACAGAGCAGAGATACGGCTGTGACAGAGACAGAGCAGAGATACGACTGTGACAGAGACAGAGCAGAGATACGACTGTGACAGAGACAGAGCAGAGATACGACTGTGACAGAGACAGAGCAGAGATACGACTGTGACAGAGACAGAGCAGATACACGGATGTGACAGAGACAGAGCAGAGATACGACTGTGACAGAGACAGAGCAGAGACACGGTTGTGACAGAGACAGAGCAGAGACACGGCTGTGACAGAGACAGAGCAGAGACACGGATGTGACAGAGACAGGGCAGAGATACGGCTGTGACAGAGACAGAGCAGAGACACGGCTGTGACAGAGACAGAGCAGAGACACGGATGTGACAGAGACAGAGCAGAGACACGGCTGTGACAGAGACAGAGCAGAGACACGGCTGTGACAGAGACAGAGCAGAGATACGACTGTGACAGAGACAGAGCGGAGATACGGCTGTGACAGAGACAGAGCGGAGATACGACTGTGCGTGTTGAATGCTGTACAGCTTTGGGAATATCAGCGTCGTATGGTCCCAGCAGGCCAGCCCGGCAGTCAGCCGATGTCGGCTGGTTGGGCACGACGCTTATATTGCTACTGTTGTTCCATTTGTGCAAATTTGTTCACCAACAAAATAAGTACCTATACTGGCTGCTGCTACACGCAGTACTGGGTGCCACGTCAACGAACCTTTTTAAAAGCAAGATAGCACACCTCGTGGCGACAATACGTTAGAAAACTTACGCTATTCGATAACTGACGATTTTTTCTTCTTAAAGCATGCAAGGATGACAAAACAGTCGACTCAGTTTGGTTTCATCAATACATTTCAAATTATGCTTTGTGTCCGATGTTTGCCATAAATGCTTAAAGGGAATGTTTCACCTTTCTGAAAGTTGTCAAATATACGCTGGTTGTAGTCGAAAATATGAAGTAAATGCTGCTGAAAACGATGGTGATATTTTGTAATCTCGAAAAGTCACTTAACTTTATACAAATTAAGTTTTTAAATTTGGGCTGATGACGTCATTATTGAGCTATATACCGCCGCTGATTGGCTGACAAAGTGGGATTGGCTGACAAAGTGGCTGTCAGCCAATCAGCGGCTGCTCCAGCCTGGGTGCATTTTGCAAATGGTAAATTAAATTGTTTAAAAACGGTTAAGTTCTGAGGAAAATGACTTTAGTAATTTAGACATTTCAACAACGGCCCAAGATAATGGCTATCTCAGTTCAAAACCAATGCAAAGGTAAAACATTCCCTTTAAGAAGATTTGAATAGTCGATATCCTTTCATTTTCCCAGATTTTGCATACTAACATTTTGGCCAAAGTTCTTGTGATAAGCCCCTGAATATCCCTGAATGCGCATATATAAGGAAATAATAGGCTTCGGGAAAGTGACATGTGGCTCTAAGAACACAATGACAAATTCCTGCATATCTGACCCGTCAAAATCAGTTGGTGGTCGAAAGCAAAAGTAATGTTTGATGACAAGACGTTATTTATCCATCATTAACAAGGAACCAGTGCAAATCACACTGGCTTCTGACCAGTCGTATATTAAATCTAGCAGCAACAACTTCATCCATATCTAAAACATAAACAGCAGTCCTAAGTTACTGCCAGTCAGCGCGGAAACTGCGGTCTTGCTTTTATCTAAATATGAGCAATGGATGAACGTGCTGATGTAGGTGTAGGGGTTGCAAAGCACAACAGGAAACAATTAGATGTACACAAGCTTATTTACGTATATATTATAAATATATGCACATCGTTGCACTTAAACGTGCTTATAAATGCCGATCTCAGGTTATATCGATGTTGTATCAGCGCTCCACCCGATTCCTTACAATTGAGACATTCCATGACAGATCGACCAAGCCATAACACTCTACATCTGAGATTTCGATACAACTACGTGTCGGATGTTATCTGGGCCGCAGATTCAGCCTGGGAAATTGTCAGCCCAGTCCATTGAATGGTTTTCGAGTTTCAGCCTCGGGCAACTTTGTAATGTTACGCAAAAATATAATTTCCTGAGGGCAATATTTCCCATCTAAAACATGCGAGTCATATAAACTTATATAACATCAGAATCGTCACAAACCATAGATTAGTATGATATAATCATTTTTGAAGAAGAAAAAGATTACATGTGATCTCAGGTCAGATAACGTGAGTGTATAATGTGGTCATTTACAATGTTGTCATGCCAGAATCGACTTTGATGATACAAATTGTATGTATGTTTTTCTCGAAATATTTTTTAATATTGTATTTGGAAAAACCATGGTCAAAAACCATGGTCTTTGGTAATAACTTTGCACGCAATTGTGCTAAAGAGCTTAACTCAACAGCATTATTTTTGCCTCGTCGAGCTGCATTCAATGATGCATATGACCCCTACAGGTCGTTCCAAGACCCCAAGGTCACGTGACTTTAGGTTGATTTCCCAACTGACCTGGCTTGATTGATTATGCAATGATTTGTTGAAAATTTTCTTTTTATTGGCAAATTTGAGCATTTTTAATCTCTAGAAGGCAATTTTAAGCTACCTTTATAGCATTATCGGTCTGCAAATAAGGATGCAAAAATGTGATGCCTTGAGAATCCACAAACGCCTCTAATCGGTGAAATATTGAATTATGTCATCACGTGATCTTGATCATTGAGTGGAATTGGTTCCCACGTGATTCGAAGGGCCTGTGCCCTGCACCCTCCTATTCCATCTAAAAAATCACGAACTTTAAATGAGAACATTACGAAATCACGTGACCTGACTTTAGGTCAGATGTCAAAATATAAAAAATTATATTCAAATTTCCCCAAAAATACATTAAATTAATTTGTGGTCATTGACGATTCTGATGATATATGGGTTTCTATCATTCGAATTATTCATATGGGAGATATCGCCCGTTGAAAATTAGAGCTTTGCGCGACATCGAAAAGATGCCTGAGGCTATAACTCGAAAACCATTCGACAGACGGAGCTGAAAATTTCACAGCGTGAATCTACAGCCCAGATAAGACCCGTCACCCGATACGTGGTTTCATCGAAATATGAGAAGTAGGTTATTATGGATTGGTCGATCTGACGGGGACTGCACCGGATGACCTCAGGTCGCGTGACCTTGACGTCACAGAGCGACTACAGTGCTCATGTTATATACCATGTGAAGCAGGTGGACGAGATGAGTATAATGCCGTTGAATTTAGCTCTTTAGCACAATTGCGTGTCAAATTATTACCTAAGACCATGATTTTTACAAATACAAAACTTTAAATAAAATATTTAGAAGGAAAAAACTATTTTCAATTGTTTTACCTTCAAAGGATTATGTATCGAAGTCGATTCTGGCAAGGACAAAAACCTGAATTTTAAATGGCCACATTATAAAATCACGTGATATTACCTGAGATCACGTGTTAAAATGTTTTTTCTTCTAAAAATGACTACATCATATTAATATATGGTTCCTGATGATGCTGATGATTATAAGTTTGTATGACTCGCATGATTTAGTTGAGATATTTCCCGCTGAAAATGAAAATTTTGCAAGACATTGCAAAGTTGCCCGAGGCTATAACTCGAAAACTGTTTGAAGTACGAGGCTGAAAATTTCACAGCGTGAATCTACGACGCATACAACCCCCAATACATAGTTTTGTCGAAATCTGAGATAATGGTGTTATTTCGAGTTATTTTTTGGTCGATCTGTCTTGGAATGCCCCAATTTTCTTCATGCGTCTTTTCAGCAGTTACTGATTAAGTCTTAATTTAATTTTATACTTCGCAGAGGCTGTTTTGTGACGAGTATGCAGCCTGTCAAAGGTGTCGTGCGACGAGACTCGCCGCTACTGTCAGTTCTAACGAGGCCGTCACGTTAAGCTACTGTCAGTTCTAACGAGGCCGTCACGTTAAACTACTGTCAGTTCTAACGAGGCCGTAACGTTAAGCTACTGTCAGTTCTAACGAGGCCGTCACGTTAATGGTCTGTCATCCGACGGTCATATGTCGTCACGGCTTCTCTGCGTGCGTGACGTCACAGCTTCTCTGCGTGTGTGACGCAGAGCCCAGAGGTGTGGGCGGTCGGCCGACAAACCCAGGCTCGGCTCGAGACACATCGTAAGCAGATGGATCGGCAGTCAACGGGCCCGAATTCGTCACCTCGGGTGTATCTGTGCCCGATTTCGTCAGCTCTGATGTATCAGCGGTATCGCGCCAGGCCCGAATCCGGCTGCAATGCAACAGCGGCCAATTTTGAGTATATTTTGTCAGAGACCTACTGCTGGTGACAGAAGAGAGGAGCTGTAGCTCCAGTTCATTAGTGGTTTGTTCGAGTATGCCTTAGTTCCTTTTCTCCAGTTCAGAGCTCTGTAGCTCCAGTTCATTAGTGGTTTGTTCGAGTATGCCTTAGTTCCTTAGTGTTGTGTTTTAACGTTGCATACACAGAACACGAAAATAAGTCTGGGGAAGTCAGCGCCGCGTTGCACTTGATATCATTAGCCGAGCCAGGCGGCGAAACAACTGTAGCTATTCTTTTACGTCAGCATTGTGCATGTAACCGGTGAGTCTCCTTACATTTTTGAAAGGGATCACAGCCTTCCTTTCTTGCCGCCGTTTCCCGCTGCCGTGATCATTTTGTGCAAGAACTATGGGTAGGTACCTATCCGTTTGCAAGGGAACGTTTGAACAAAGCTTGCAAATAATTGTTATTAATTCTACAAACTGCAAATTACGCACATAAACATGCGTGTTCTATACTATAGATGATACACAGTTGGGTGTCTTCTATTAGACATGAGCAAAGTGCGCGGATCTTAACGACCGCTGCACATCTGCGTGTGCAGTCACTAAGTGGCCATTCCCAGCCCAATTAAGTGGCCAATGCCAACCGTAACACAAGTCATGAAATAAAGTGCATTCAGACAGTGTGTCATTTTGGTGATGGAATGTGCCATTGGGAAATTGCCCATGCATATGATCACAATACCAGTTGTAGCTGGATGCTAGGCGTAGGTAAGTCTGCATTAGTAAATGGGTGAGGATCATTTTGTGTATTCTCTTCATGAAGCATGTCAGTGCATAACAACTTCTTGACATTGTGGGTATTTCCCATTGTTTCCTCCCATTGTGTACCAGTTCTCACAATATCCCCGCCTAGAATTCCCCAAGCCACCCACAGCTGCGAACAGCCCTCCCGTGTCTATGTCCGAGTTCGTCCTTCAGCTACCCCGGAACACCCACTGTCCGTTTCTGCGGCGTTCCGTCTCACCGCGGCCAGGACGGCACCCCGGCGGGCGAACGACGAAGCGCGCCGCGGCCACCGGCAGCCGACGCGTCAATGAAGAGGTCACCGGGAGGGCCGCGCCGCGGTGACCCCTCGTGGCGTCTCCACACACCCGTGACCCCCGCGACGCGACTCTCCAGGCCTGTCGCCCCCCACGCGGAGCCCGCAGCGCGTGCAGCCACCGATCCACGGGAGCCACAGGGCCACCTGATCCGACCCGCCACGCAGCCACACCCGGTAGCTAATTAAGCTATCGACTAGTTAGCGTTGCTCTGCTCTCGCGGCGCTGATCGGCGCTCAGAAGGAGGTAATTGCGGCGGCTCGGCGAGCTGCCATGTGTCGCGCGCCGCGGTGTCGAGGGGCGCCCAGCCGCGCCGCCAGCCCTCCTCCCAGGCGGACATACCGCGCCGCTGCGCGCACCAATAGCGTCCCACTGGGCGCCCAGCCGGAGGGCGCACACGCCCCGCCCACGACGCGAGCCGCCATTGGTTGAGCCAGCGGCTCCATTGTGTGTGGACCAATGAGCGCGCGGCTGGCCGGTCGGCGCTGCGGGACCCGGCCTCCAGCTGACTGAGAACGAATCGCACGCGGCGCCTCTGTTGCAGAGGGCACCTCCTGCGGCGCGCACGTCCGTCTGAAGACCGCGTATTATGGTATCGGAGCGGAGCAGTGTCTTGCTGGGTCCTGTGGCGTGCGCTCCGCGTGGTGACTTCTCCGGCAGTGCCCGCCCGCGCGACGAGACGGCGCGTCCCCCAGACGGCGACCTGTGGCGCGCGCCGTTCGCCGCCACGGCCAGGATGCACGTGGACACGAAGCCAGTGGTGAGTCCGTTTATGGAGGCCAGCCACGGCCCGGTCGGGCTCATGTTCGGCTCGAGCATGTCGGCCGCCGAGGCGAGCATGCAGAACCAGTACCAGAACGGCTACGGCATGGGCGTTCCCGTCAGCCACCACGGCATGCACGGCATGCACGGCTCGTACGCGGCGCGAGACTTCTTCCTGCGCCGCGACCACATGGCCGGGTCGCTGGGCGCGCTCAGCGGCCACGACCTGCCGCAGCAGCATCACGGTGTGTTCGCCTCGTCCGGACTCTCCCACCATGACCCGGCGATGGTGCTGCCCAGTCTGCACGAGCAGCAGCACGCGGCGATGAACAGCCAGATGCGCCTCGGCTCGATGTACGGCGCGGAGCAGTTCCAGCAGCTGTCGGGCCAGCAGTTCCACCACCAGATGAACTGGAACGTGGGCGCCATGGCCGGGCCGCACGGATGCTACCGCTACCTTCGGCAACCGCTCAAACAGGAGATGACCTGCAAGTGGATCGACTCCGACCAGCCGTCGCCCAAGAAGGTGTGCAACAAGACGTTCCACAGCCTGCACGAGATTGTGAACCATCTGACTGTGGACCATGTGGGCGGTCCCGAGTGCACCAACCACGCCTGCTGCTGGCAGAGCTGCTCCCGAAGCGGACGCGGCTTCAAGGCCAAGTACAAGCTGGTGAACCACATCAGGGTGCACACGGGCGAGAAGCCGTTCCCCTGCCCGTTCCCCAGCTGTGGCAAGGTGTTCGCGCGCTCCGAGAACCTCAAGATCCACAAACGGACGCATACAGGTAAGAGGCAGCGATCGGCGCGCCAGGCGGAGCTCAGTGTTTTGTCACTTGGGGCTGAGGTGGGGTGGGTGGATTTCGCCAAGATCGCATCGTCCGTTGTGCGTGTATTTTGATAATTTGAGGGTGTGTCAGATGTGTTTGGCTATCTTCCTCAGGTCTCAATCGTTTTGCTGTATGCAGGCGTTATCTATTTGATCAGGACGACCGGTTACCCCGAGATACTATCTAAACAGTCCTGGCGTCGCTGTGGCAGCAGCTAAAACACCCAGTCACAATCTATCACTGGACGGTGCTCTCCCTCTCTGCTCGGCACGTCTCTGATTCTGCGTCATCAGACAGACATCAGTCGTGTCCGCTGTGTCCGCCGTATGTCCGCCGCGTGTCGGGGGCGTCGCCGTATGTCCGCCGCGCCGAGGGGCGTTGTTGTTTGTTGAGCGGTCGGCCGGCCGGCGCGTGGCCGTAAACCCCGACTCTTCGCCCGCCGCGGCCCGCCGCCGCTCCGGCCGCCTCCCAATCGTACCGCTATATCGGGCCCCGACACCGCACCGTGTCCTGGTCTGCGACCCGAGGTGATGAGAGGTGCGGCATTCTCGTCACGCGCGCGCTGCCATCGCGCTCTTCAGCGGTGTCGCGCGCACGCGCCCAGTCTCCACTCGCGCACATCCTAACAATGCGACAAGCGCGCCGATTTACATACAAAGTATTCGGCGGACCCGTCATTGTTTAAAATGTTTCACATTCCACGCCGGCAAAAACTGTGTCACCCGTCGGTGGGTGGTGCTGAGGGCCGGCGCGGGCAGGGTTCGGCCCCGGTAGGATCCCAGACACGGCCCCGTGCCCGGCTCCAGACCCGGCTCGGTCCCGTCTCAGCCCCGTCCCAGTCACCGATCTCATCATTACCGGCCAGTCGAGTGGTCATTTGTTAACCCGGCGGGTATTTTACCTGCGCGGACCGTGTCCTTTGAGCCGCTACGGCCACTCGAGGCTAAAGCACCCGTAGATCGTCCCCAGATGACCAAACTGCGCTGGCTCCTTTCTGCCGGTCATTTCTCTCTGGAGTCCCGGCCGACGCGAAACAAAAAGATTGTCCTTGTTCGGGCCGGGCCGGCCCAGCCATACATCTCCGCGGTCTCGTAACTCGGCCGCCGCAGCCGTGCGATATTCCAGGCTTTCCCTGAAATATTTTTCATGTTAATTCGGCCGACAAAAAAGTCTGTTCGCTCCGTGTGGAATGCGCCGGCGACAAAACGAGTGCGTGCCAGCCCGTCCCGCCGCTGTCCTCATAATGATCAACCCGGCGGTGGGGGGCGGAGGCGGTGGCGGTGGCGGAGGCACCCGGGCGGTGGGGGCGGTGGTCAGTACGCGTACGGCGGAGGAAGACGGGCTTTACCATCCTCAATAAATCAAGGCGGTTTAAATTGTGCCCTGATCAGGGGCGGGGAGGGGAGGGCGGTCTGGGCGTCGCTGGAAGGCGAGAGACACCTTGGGAGGTCCGGCTGCCGCCCCGCCCCATCCCGCCTCGCCCCGTCCCGTCCCATCTCGTCTGGGTGTTATGGTCGGGTCAGTAGTGGCAGCCGGCTGTGATCGGTGTCATCTGATGTCATGCGAGACCCCGTCTGGCGGGGGTGGGTGCTGGCGGGGGTACGCGTGCTGTCTGACCGGCCGGCCACTGGGGTTCTGTGGAGAACTAACGGGTCCACAGCGTTGTCGCCCCCCCCCCCCCCCCTATATTAGCTGTCGGCGTCAAGACGCTGCCATCTGCTACAATTGGTGGACCAAGTGCCATCAACATGAGAGATTTTACCCCTGGTGTCGCTACCCCTACTCTCGCCGCATGGCCCCATGGGGCCTGGGAACCAGTGTTCGTCACGGGCCCACCAACCCCCAGCCCGGCCCGGCCCAGGCCCATGAACACCAAGCCCAGGCCCGGACCAGACCCGGTCAAATTCATAATATTGAGGCCCAGACCCGGTCCGGCTCGTTCAGATTAAGCATATAATTATTTTAATAAAATTTGCAATAATTATCCTAGCATATTTACTTGTATACTATAAATGTGAAATAATGAACCAACTATGCTAACCAAAAAAAAAGCCACAGCCACAGCAACAGTGTGTTGCTGTAAACTGCTGAACTGTGTACTGTGCTGAAGTAAACTGCTGGTAAAAATATTTTTGAGCTCTGACCTGAACTTGTGCGACGCGCGCATTACTTCAAAATTGTCAGGCCCATGCCCATCCAGAGCCCAGTGATGTCCTTAAAGTTGAGGCCCAGGCCCAGCCCAGGCCCAGTCCAGGCCCAGCCCAGGCCCAGCCCAGGCCCAGCCCCAGCCCAGGCCAGGCCCAGGCCCAGGCCCAGCCCCAGCCCAGGCCCAGGCCCAGCCCAGGCCCAGGCCCAGCCCAGGCCCAGGCCCAGCCCAGGCCCAGCCCAGGCCCAGCCCAGGCCCAGTTCATGGCCCAGCCCCAGCCCAGGCCCAGCCCATGGCCCATAGGGCCAGCCCAGCCCAGCCCAGGCCCAGGCCCAGGCCCAGCCCAGGCCCAGTCCATGGCCCATAGGGCCAGCCCAGACCCAGGCCCAGCCCATGGCCCATAGGGCCAGCCAAGGCCCAGCCCAGGCCCAGCCCAGGTCCAGGTCCAGCCCAGGCCCAGCCCAGGCCCAGCCCAGGCCCAGCCCAGGCCCAGCCCAGGCCCAGCCCAGGCCCAGCCCAGGCCCAGCCCAGGCCCAGCCCAGGCCCAGCCCAGGCCCAGCCCAGGCCCAGCCCAGGCCCAGCCCAGGCCCAGCCCAGGCCCAGCCCAGGCCCAGCCCAGGCCCAGCCCAGGCCCAGCCCAGGCCCAGCCCAGGCCCAGCCCAGGCCCAGCCTAGGACCAGCCTAGGACCAGCCCATGACCCATAGGCCCAGCCCTGGCCCAGCCCAGGCCATGGCCCATAGGGCAGCCCAGCCCATGACGAACTCTGCTGGGAACTATACAGAAACTCACGCGGAACTTACTGCGTGAGAAAGTGTACATTTTATCTAAAAACGCTATACAAGCAGACTGGTTATTTATTTGCCTTTGTTGGAAGGATTCACTCAACTCATTTTGGAATATGAATGATTCAGTCACCGTTTGATTTATGGATAAACATTTTGAGAAATTATTCCTTCCGATTAAAAGAATCAAAACAATGTTTGATCAAATCACGTTTGACTCGCCATTGAAATAGCATTGCACAGTCTTTTTGATTAAATCAGCCTTGTGTCTATGCGGGTTTTGATTCAATTATGATTCATGAATTAAAAAATTCGGTGGTGAATCGATTCTTCTTTGATTCAAGGGATTTTGATTGAACGATTCCAATCGATTCAATCAGAGGCGAATCAATAACCAGTATGTATACAAGAGCTTGTTTGCTGCTGGTGTGCTGTTCCCGTATTGTGAGGTTAAGTTGAAAAATGATGTGCAGAATATGCTGCTATCGAAACAACTAATGTCAATACGTCATGAGTACCCCTATTTGCCAGTGCATGAGCCACGTCTGAGCTCTCGGGATTATCAGACATAGCCCCATCCTTCTTTGAATTGTAATTAGCAGAGGCAATACTAAGTCTAGCCAGAGCTAAGTTTGATTTTGACTTTACAAACCGTCTTTTGTATGTCACTCCTCTCGGAGCGAATTCTAGCCAGATCTGACCAGTCGAGACCTCTGATCTGACCAGTCGAGACCTCTGATCTGACCAGTCGAGACCTCTGATCTGACCAGTCGAGACCTCTGATCTGACCAGTCGAGACCTCTGATCTGACCAGTCGAGACCTGATCTGACCAGTCGAGACCTCTGATCTGACCAGTCGAGACCTCTGATCTGACCAGTCGAGACCTCTGATCTGACCAGCTGGTCACTGCATCCACCTGCCCGCGCCTGTACCTCTCGTGAGGTGCGGGTGCAGCACCTCTCCGCCGCGCGGTCACCGCCCCCTCCCTCCCCTCTGCACACAAATCAGAGACGCTGGCCGCTGGCCGCCGGCCGGCCCGCCTCCTGCGCTACCGTGCTCTGTTTTACGGCAAACGGGCCGGCACGGTTAATAACGTCCGCTGGCGGCACCCCATGCCTCAGCAGCAGCAGCATACTGCCCCCTGACACGCAGCGCGCGCTCATCCGGGCCGCACCGCGCTGCATTGAGCCGTCTCTGGCTGCACCACGTCGCACCACTGCACCACGTCGCACCACGTCGCACCACGTCGCACCACGTCGCACCACTGCACCACCACCGCTACGGACAGGGCCATACCGGGCCTTACAGCACTATTCCATGACATATGAAGGCTATCAGGTCTTACTAGGCAACGACGTTTAGCAATGGGTAGCTCAAACTCAAATTTTTGATTTGTTCTGCTCCAGTTTGCCATATTTGTGTAACTCATCCATTGAAGCAGCGACCCTTGAAGCCATTATTTTTGCCGAAGATTCTGCGGACCTGGAACTCAATGCAAAGCTTCAGTCTCTGAACTAATTTTCCTCGCCTGATTGTCTAGTTTCCTCCAACTTGTGCCTAGTTGTTGTTGAGTATACCCTTGCGTCGGCCGAGCCGGAGCAGGAGGCTGAGCTGTGGCTGAGGAACGGGCACCGCGCTGCCACACAACTCAGGGCTGCGGCGAGCTCCGAGATTGCCGCCATGCGCCTCCGCACCGAGCGGGGCCCGCAAAAACGCCGGACCGCGCTGCCGGGCTGCATTCTCGGTCGGATGAGCCGCCGTGGCCGCGATGAAGAGGAGCGGGGGTGGCGAGCAGATGGGGCGGCATGCCTGGGAGATGGGGCGGCATGGCGGGCAGATGGGGCGGCATGGCCGGGAGATGGGGCGGCATGGCTGGGAGATGGGGCGGCATGGCCGGGAGATGGGGCGGCATGGCCGGGAGATGGGGCGGCATGGCTGGGAGATGGGGCGGCATGGCCGGGAGATGGGGCGGCATGACCGGGAGATGGGGCGGCATGGCCGGGAGATGGGGCGGCATGGACATCTCGGATGGGATAGAAGGGAGGGACGTGGAGGCACTAGAGCCGTCTGAAGTTGAGAAACGCGGTGGCCGGCAAAAATGTGCTTGCTTAGCGAAAATCTTGGCGGACGTCAGTTGGGAAGAAAACAATGTCTCTGCTCCTCTTTCTTTTGCCTATCTTGCTTGCTTCCATAGCCATCAGCACAGACGGCAGATCGGTCGGTTGGAGTCGTTCCCAGCTGTGTGTTTGTTCAGGGGGTTGACGCCGGGACGCCGGGGTGCGGCAGTGGCGACACCCGGGTGCGAACGGTCGTGACAGGCGACACCGGCGGCTGGTGACGCTGGGGGAGGGGGAGGGGTGGGGGGCTGACCCCTCATCCGTCTCCCACGCGCCGCCCCGCCGCCGTCGGCCGCCCCCACTTGACCCCCATTTCCGGTGTAGTGGAGCTCTATCTGTCCCCAGGGATCAGTCAGCTGCGGATGGGGGAGACGGCGCCCCGGGCCAACGGGCCTGATTGGGTTAGGTTAGCGGGGGTTTGTGGTGATGGGAGAGCGTTACTGGTGTGTGTGTGTGTGTGTGTGTGTGAACATGATGAGATTGGGCTCAGTGCTAATTCAATCCACCCTGGGTGAAGTGGACTCTAATGTGCCTGGTGTTGAGCAATGACGCAGTTATAAGATTTGCGCTAGTTGGCTTAGTGAAAATAAGATTTAGAATGGGATTGTCTAGTTATAATTGTTGCTGGTGGTAATTATTTAGTGACCTTATATGGTACGAATTGTATTATATCATAGCTGGCTTGTTTATAATTACACAAGGCAATTATTAGTATTCTCTGCATATAAAGAGGGATTAAAATTAGCCTGATGCTCATTGTAATAAAAAAAAAGATCAAACAAAGTTAAGAATTAAACAATATTTCGTTCACGGAACTTCACTTCATCAGATAACATGTTATATGTTATACGGCGACGCCTCCTTTATTATGTTATCTGATGTTATATGTTATCTGATGAAGTTCCGTGAACGAAATATGATTTAATTGTTAACTTTGTTTTATCTTTCTGAATTATCAATGAGCATCAGGCTAATTTGAATCTCTCTTTATATTCTTACCATGTCGAGCCATAGCATCCAGTTTAAAAAAAAATGTAAAACAGAAGAACCATTCTCTGCATACTACGCATGCATGGTGCCCATTTATCGTGTTCCATGGTGCCTATTTATCGTGTTCCATATGCATTTGAATTGCCGGTTTGGAGCATATCTAATAAGGGATATTTTGAAATGAAATACAATTTTACTTCGTGTCATATGTCACATAAATGTCAGAATAAAGCGAAATAAAAAAAAAATGATCAAGTTCAAGTTGCTTTGTGTGGGCTCGCAGGCTCATATTTCCGAGTCTTGTCAACCATAGTTTAATAGAACAGATGATACTATTTTGCACACGGCAGTTTGTAACAGTTCAGGGACGGCATAAACACTTGTTGTCACATTGTAATTTACAAAATTACATTTATCAACAAGCACTAATTACGTTTATGGTAATTAAACATAACACCCATGTGCCTGTGTACACACAGTCACATTTCCTTTAGTCTGAGAAATGAGGGTCGGAGTTAACGTGGTGGGATATTTCCCATGGATGAGATACAGGTGCTGCAATTTCCGGACCCGGCAACAAATACACATCATTGTGAAAACACTAAACAGTCTGCATTTTTCCATTGTAATCGTTTCCGACTTTCGTGTGATGGAACTACAGCTTATGACGGTCGGTGCATTGCTGAGATGCTGAGAATGCTGAGAGGCTCATTGCTGAGATGCTGAGAATGCTGAGAGGTCCATTGCTGAGGACAGCGCTGCTGGTACGGATCATCATAAACGCCTGTTTCTGCATGGCCCTGATCTCCAGAATCAGCATCGTCACGGTTCAACTACCCCGTGAGAGACATGCAGTACCGAGCTACACACCTTCGAACAGCCTCACGCATCACCACATAGCGCAGGTCTAACGGGACGTGACCGCCGTCTGTAGGACGTGTCCCCCGTCTGTAGGACGCGTCCTCCGTCTGAAGGACGTGACCTCCGTCTGTAGGACGTGACCTCCGTCTGTAGGACGTGACCTTCGTCTGTAGGACATGATCTCCGTCTGTAGGACGTGTCCTCCGTCTGTAGGACGTGACCTCCGTCTGTAGGACGTGACCTCCGTCTGTAGGATGTGCGCATCCGTCTGTAGGATGTGCGCATCCATCTGTAGGACGTGTTCTCCGTCTGTAGGACGTGACCTTCGTCTGTAGCACATGACCTCCGTCTGTAGGACGTGACCCCGTATGTAGGATGTGCGCATCCATATGTAGAATGTGCGCATCCATCTGTAGGACGTGTTCTCCGTCTGTAGGACGTGACCTTCGTCTGTAGCACATGACCTCCGTCTGTAGGACGTGACCCCGTATGTAGGATATGCGCATCCATCTAGGATGTGCGCATCCATCTGTAGGACGTGTTCTCCGTCTGTAGGACGTGTTCTCCGTCTGTAGGACGTGTTCTCCGTCTATAGGACGTGTTCTCCGTCTGTAGGACGTGTTCTCCGTCTGTAGGACGTATTCTCCGTCTGTAGGACGTGTTCTCCGTCTGTAGGACGTGTTCTCCGTCTGTAGGACGTGTTCTCCGTCTGTAGGACGTCACCTCCGTCTGTAGGACGTCTTCTCCGTCTGTAGGACGTCATCTCCGTCTGTAGGACGTGTTCTCCGTCTGTAGGACGTGTTCTCAGTCTGTAGGACGTCACCTCCGTCTGTAGGACGTGTTCTCCGTCTGTAGGACGTGTTCTCCGTCTGTAGAACGTCACCTCCGTCTGTAGGACGTGTTCTCCGTCTGTAGGACGTGTTCTCCGTCTGTAGGACGTGTTCTCCGTCTGTAGGACGTGTTCTCCATCTGTAGGACGTGTTCTCCATCTGTAGGACGTGTTCTCCGTCTGCAGGACGTGTTCTCCGTCTGTAGGACGTGTTCTCCGTCTGCAGGACGTGTTCTCCGTCTGTAGGACGTGTTCTCCATCTGTAGGACGTGTTCTCCATCTGTAGGACGTGTTCTCCGTCTGCAGGACGTGTTCTCCGTCTGTAGGACGTGTTCTCCGTCTGTAGGACGTGTTCTCCATCTGTAGGACGTGTTCTCCGTCTGCAGGACGTGTTCTCCGTCTGTAGGACGTGTTCTCCGTCTGTAGGACGTGTTCTCCGTCTGTAGGACGTGTTCTCCGTCTGTAGGACGTGTTCTCCGTCTGTAGGACGTGTTCTCCGTCTGTAGGACGTCACCTCCGTCTGTAGGACGTGTTCTCCGTCTGTAGGACGTGTTCTCCGTCTGTAGGACGTGTTCTCCGTCTGTAGGACGTGTTCTCCGTCTGTAGGACGTGACCTCCGTCTGCAGGACGTGTTCTCCGTCTGTAGGACGTGTTCTCCGTCTGTAGGACGTGTTCTCCGTCTGTAGGACGTGACCTCCGTCTGTAGGACGTGTTCTCCGTCTGTAGGACGTGTTCTCCGTCTGTAGGACGTGTTCTCCATCTGTAGGACGTGTTCTCCGTCTGTAGGACGTGACCTCCGTCTGCAGGACGTGTTCTCCGTCTGTAGGACGTGTTCTCCGTCTGTAGGACGTGTTCTCCGTCTGTAGGACGTGACCTCCGTCTGCAGGACGTGTTCTCCGTCTGCAGGACGTGTTCTCCGTCTGTAGGACGTGACCTCCGTCTGTAGGACGTGTTCTCCGTCTGTAGGACGTCACATCCGTCTGTAGGACGTGACCTCCGTCTGCAGGACGTGTTCTCCGTCTGTAGGACGTGACCTCCGTCTGTAGGACGTGTTCTCCGTCTGTAGGACGTGTTCTCCGTCTGTAGGACGTGACCTCCGTCTGTAGGACGTGTCCTCCGTCTGTAGGACGTGACCTCCGTCTGTAGGACGTGACCTCCGTCTGTAGGACGTGTTCTCCGTCTGTAGGACGTGTTCTCCGTCTGTAGGACGTGTTCTCCGTCTGTAGGACGTGTTCTCCGTCTGTAGGACGTGTTCTCCGTCTGTAGGACGTCACCTCCGTCTGTAGGACGTCACCTCCGTCTGTAGGACGTCACCTCCGTCTGAAGGACGTGTTCTCCGTCTGAAGGACGTGACCTCCGTCTGTAGGACGTGTTCTCCGTCTGTAGGACGTCACCTCCGTCTGTAGGGCGTGTTCTCCGTCTGTAGGACGTGACCTCCGTCTGTAGGACGTGTTCTCCGTCTGTAGGACGTGTTCTCCGTCTGTAGGACGTGTTCTCCGTCTGTAGGACGTGTTCTCCATCTGTAGGACGTGTTCTCCGTCTGTAGGACGTGTTCTCCGTCTGTAGGACGTGTTCTCCGTCTGTAGGACGTGTTCTCCGTCTGTAGGACGTGACCTCCGTCTGTAGGACGTGTTCTCCGTCTGTAGGACGTGACCTCCGTCTGTAGGACGTGTTCTCCGTCTGTAGGATGTGACCTCCGTCTGTAGCACGTGTTCTCCGTCTGTAGGACGTCACCTCCGTATGTAGGACGTGTTCTCCGTCTGTAGGACGTGTTCTCCGTCTGTAGGACGTGTTCTCCGTCTGTAGGACGTGTTCTCTATCTGTAGGACGTCACCTCCGTCTGTAGGACGTGTTCTCCGTCTGTAGGACGTGTTCTCCGTCTGTAGGACGTGACCTCCGTCTGTAGGACGTGTTCTCCGTCTGTAGGACGTGTTCTCCGTCTGTAGGACGTCACCTCCGTCTGTAGGGCGTGTTCTCCGTCTGTAGGACGTGTTCTCCGTCTGTAGGACGTCACATCCCAACCACAGGATAGGCATGCAGAGGCAGACGTGACGTGACGTGCCTCATCGTGCTGTCGCCGCCAACATGCGCTTATCTCTCTTCGCTCTTCGCTCCTCAATGCATGGTCCTAGATCCTAGCTCCTCGCTCCAAGCTCGTCGCTCCTTGCTACCCACTCTTTGCTACTCGCTCCACGCTGCAAGCTCCAAGCTCCAAGCTCCAAGCTCCACGCTCCACGCTCCAAGCTCGTCACTCATTGCTACCCACTCTTTGCTACTCGCTCCACGCTCCTCGCTCCTCGCTCCTCGCTCCTCGCTCCTCGCTCCTCGCTCCTCGCTCCTCGCTCCTCGCTCCTCGCTCCACGCTCCTCGCTCCTCGCTCCTCGCTCCTCGGTCCTCGGTACTCGCTCCTCGCTCCTCGCTCCTTGCTACCTGCTCCTTGCTGCTCGCTCTACGCTCCTATATCTAGGCTCCACGCTCCACGCTCCACGCTCCACGCTCCACGCTCGGCGCCGGCGCGACTCTCGTTTGGCATCGCGATCACGTCCCGGGCTTTATTCCCGGTGTCATATGCATAACAAAACAGAGCGGCGGCGGCAGCGGGGCGGCCCGGCGGGCGGCGGGTCGGAGCGCACCGCGCCGGCGTCCTCCCGTGGCATCGCGCTGCACCTGAACACCTCTCGGCCGTGTTTGACACCGGTTGAGAGCCGCTTCTGAACTACGCACGTGCCTACACCACCACCGCCACCACCACCGCCGCCGCCGCCGCCGCCGCCGCCGCCGCCGCCACCGCCGCCACCACCACCACCACCACCACCACCACCACCACCACCACCACCACCACCACCACCACCACCACCACCACCACCACCACCACCACCACCACCACCACCACCACCACCAACACCACCAACACCACCACCGTCACCACCACCACCGCCGCCGCCACCGTCGCTGCCGCCACCGCCGCCGCCACCGTCGCAGCCGCCGTCGCTGCCGCCACCGCCACCACCACTACTACCACCGCCGCCGCCATCGTCGCCGCCACCGTCGCTGCCGCCACCGTCGCCTCCACCGCCGCCACCACCGCCGTCGCCGCCGGCGGCGGCACCACGCGACGCTGTTCGGCTGGCCTTTTCAGGGACCGACACCGGGGAAACTACACTACCGGCCCTGTGAGAACAACCCCACCAACGGTTTGATTAAACGGCATGATTGATGCGGCGGCTGGATTTATTGGCTGTGTGTACTCGCGTCACGTGTGATTTTATCTCTGGTGTAAGCCGGGGCCGTGCGCGCGGCGGCGGGGCGGCGGCGGGGCGGCGGGGAGCGCCCCGGACGCCAGATGAGGCGATCCCAGCCGTGATAAGGCCGACCCCCGATTGGATCGGGCCTACACTACTGACACGGGACGCTGTGTTTCGGGGTCGGACGGACACGGTCGGATGAAAAACGGGGCTGCGTCAGCCGGCCGGCCGACGGCCACCGCTGCTGCTGAACGGATCCGCAGAGATTTATTTGTTTTCGGCGGCGGCTGACTGCGGCGATATCACGTTTCCTTGTTTTGATAAAGTGGATGACGGCTGGAAATTACGGTGTCACTGTCACATCATCTACAAAAGAGGTGTGTGACAGGCGACAGCTCTTGCGTTTCAAGACAAACTGGTCCTGCGGCTAGATTATCCAGGCATTTTACCAACTGTTCAGTTTATTTTGTAAAGGGATTATATACGTCATGCTTCTGTAATAATTTATACTTGTTTATTTTATTCATCGTTTTCCTTCTCCTCTCCTCTTCCCATTATCTTCCCTCTCCTATTCTCTCTTTTCTTTTGTCTTCTGTTACCATTATATTGTCTCTTATCTCTTGCGCATTTATGTATGATTCTTTCCTCTTGTATCCTTCCTTTTTCCTCCGTATTCTTGTCTCTTGCCCTAGTTATTGTCTCTTCTACACTGCGTATTCAACATTTTCCTTCTACCTACTCCCTTCTAACTCCTACCTTCATACCTCCCTCTCTCCCATCTCTTTCTACCCGCCTGCTCTCTCCCTCCGTTTCTCATTCTATCTGGCCAGTGCATCGGACCTGTGATACGCAGCGTTCATAATTTCCTGCCGGCTGCCGCTACAAAAACTGCGCTGGTACAGAGCGCACGTTCCCACGCGCTGGCCGGCCGCCGCGCCGCGCCAGCCAGCGCCGGCTCGGCCTCTATTACGCACGTCAATCTCCCCGGGCGGCGGCGACGGCGGCGGCGGCTCGGTGTTTACCCCAGAGCGAGTGCGCTGCGCTCTGACCTGGCCGCTGCTGGGTCAGATCTGACCTGGCCGCTGCTGGGTCGGATCTGACCTGGCCGCTGCTGGGTCAGATCTGACCTGGCCGCTGCTGGGTCGGATCTGACCTGGCCGCTGCTGGGTCAGATCTGACCTGGCCGCTGCTGGGTCAGATCTGACCTGCAGGTCGGGGACAGAGCGCAGAACAGAGCTGGCTGGCCGGCAGCCGCCGTCCGCCGCCCGCCGCCCGCCGCCCGGCGTTCACTGCTCGCCAGGTATTTTGAAAACGCAACGGTCGCTCGCGACTTCTGGGTCGATTGAATAGACAAATATTTACGCCGGCGTAACAATTAATAACGCCGCGGACCAGTGTGTATCGCAATACATCATCGTGAGATTATTTATTCAAGGCCCCGGGCGAAACTAGCATAACCGGGGTACACAAACGGGGCGGGACACGTAGTCATTAGCTGACGGTGGCGACGGAGACGGAGCGCGGGGAGAGGTGACGGGAGCACCTCTCTGCCGCTAGGGGAGGTGACGGGAGCACCTCTCTGTCGCCAGGAGAGGTGACGGGAGCACCTCTCTGTCGCCAGGAGGGGTGACGGGAGCACCTCTCTGCTCCCAGGAGAGGTGACGGGAGCACCTCTCTGCCGCCAGGAGGTGACGGGAGCACCTCTCTGCCGCCAGGAGGTGACGGGAGCACCTCTGCCGCCAGGAGGGGTGACGGGAGCACCTCTCTGCCGCCAGGAGAGGTGACGGGAGCACCTCTCTGTCGCCAGGAGAGGTGACGGGAGCACCTCTCTGCCGCCAGGAGAGGTGACGGGAGCACCTCTCTGCGGCCAGGAGGGGTGACGGGAGCACCTCTCTGCCGCCAGGAGGTGACGGGAGCACCTCTGCCGCCAGGAGGGGTGACGGGAGCACCTCTCTGCCGCCAGGAGGTGACGGGAGCACCTCTGCCGCCAGGAGGGGTGACGGGAGCACCTCTCTACCGCCAGGAGGGGTGGTGGGAGCACCTCTCTGCCGCGTCACCGGCCGGGTCCGGTGGGAAGCGACCGAGACCGACCCGCAGGGGGGCCACGCGACCGGCGCCGCACCGCCGAAAACCCGGCAGGCGGCCAAACCACCACAGAGTGCACACAGTCAAAGGCCAGCCAACCGACTCGCGCTTCATTTGGGAATAATTCACGCGGCAAGCCACGGCGCGCGGCCGACCGAGTCGCTCCGAATGTTTCATAAAGTGATGTCATAACAATAAATTCGCTTTATAGGACGGGCCAGAAGTGATGGCGGAAATTTCGTGAGACTGCAATTCGGCGAAATAGGCCGGCCATCGGAGTACGTCGAGATCCACTCGTTCGGAAAATTAACGTTTCTACATAAAGACAAGCGAATTCATGGGCCGACCAGGGTAATTATGATTAATTCCAGGCGCTGAATTACTTTAATAATCGCATTAAAATTAGAGCCCTCCGGCTGGATCCAGAGTCCGTATACAACGGTGAATTATGGCGGCGATAAAGTGCGGTTTCAACATGGCCGCCGTTAGTTTTGGCACTCCCCAAATTACAGTGCACTTAGAACATGGAAGGTGCTGCCCTCATAATGGCGGATATATCACTACCACGTTTTGCACAGTCGACTACTTTGTCCATGCATTTAACGATTTTTAGTCAGACGCAAAATGAATGGGAGTGTTTTGTTTCAGGTTAATGATAAACCCTTATGGTTGGCAGTTTGGCTCCCGCTGGCCTTCCTCACGCGCGGTTTCTGTTAACATGCTCACGAATTACCGGAGCGCTAAATCACTCATATTCAAAAAGTCTGAATCTCTCCACCTCTGCAGCATACGTCGGCCAACCCACTCCTCTCTTCCCGATCCGACCGCCGCCATGCCAGCGTCCTGTTACCGTCAGCCATGGCGTCTAGCCAGCGAGCGTGCCCCGGGGTAGCCCGGGGTACCCCGGGGGCTGGTCAGTGGAGCGACGCTGAGCGGAGGTGACGGTCGGCAGCGGCGCCGTAACAGAACACATGTACCGACAGGTGATCGGTAACGGCGGCCGGCTGCCGGGCCGCGCTCAGTCTCGGTTCCCCGCCGTACCGCCGCCCCGCCGCCCCGCCGCCCCGCCGCCCCGCCGCCCCGCCGTCCGCCGCCGACCGCCGCATGGCCGCCCGGCCGGCTCCGGTGTCAGATAGAGCCCGGGGTCGGAGCCGGGGCCGGGGCCGGAGCCGGGGCCGGGGCCGGAGCCGGGGCCGGGGCTGGAGCCCGGACTGGGATAGAGCCGGAGCCGGGGCTGGCGGAGACAGGTTCTCTAGACGCCAGACAGGCAGAGAGAACGCCAGGAAGGGTCGGAGAACAGGAGAGGAGAAGAGATGGGGGTTCCATTGGGGAAGATAGGGACATTGAATCGGGACCGTGCTTGGTGAAACAGGTGCAGGAGTGGTGAAAGACTGACACATGGGATGCGATAAATGCACTTCTGTTGATGCTGATCCTAATTAAAATGTATTGATCAGCCGCTGTATATTTGGTTTATGCTGCACTTTTAAATAGCAGTTATACTTTTCGAACTTCTCAGACAGGATCCCTTGTATCCCATCTAGCAGGGGAATCGCCCGAGGCTCCACTGATGGCGCTGTCCTGTTTTTATTCGCGCCGTAACCGTCCGCTGATTGCAGTTCTGGCGCACCAGTGACGAGCCTGGCGCACCAGTGACGAGAGCGGCGCGGCGGCGCTCACGCTATTTACGCGGCATCCCCCGCAGCCGCCTGGTCCTGGCATCTCAATGATCAAATGATCGATCCGGCGCCCGTGATAAATGATCCGTTTTTGTTGCCTTGTTTCGACAATGATGTTTAATTTACCATTGATCATCGCGCGGGGGAATAATTGGGAGCGTTTTGAATTTTTATCGCGTCCCCGATCGGCGAGTGGGAGTCTGCGCGGGATTGGATAAGCAGTTGGCAGGAACGTTCGCGTGAAAAACGATCCACTCTGACGCGGGCATTTAGCGCAGTTTGCTCATTTGAAGCTGAAATTCGCGTAGCCGGCGCTCTGTGAGAATGAATACACGCGTCACGGTTTAATAACCCGACGCTGATCCTCTCAAAACAGCGCCAAAACTCGCGTCTCACGGCTGTGTTTATGACGCTCTGTCATCGCCGGCCGCCGTTCTGCGAGCCGAGTCCGTCCGACCAGGTAATCTCTTGTGTCAGCCGCGACCTTCCTGCGTCGTTCATCGTCTCCGGTGCGCCAGAATAGCGACACACGGCCAGCAGCATCAACAGAGAGCACCCGGCGGCCGGACGGGCCGCGCGCGGGCGCTCGCGAGACCGTGTTTTGACAACCAAGCCAAACTCACACCGTGGCCAAATAAACACCGGCATCAATGTAATCCTCTGTCTCCGCGGTAAAGGGTTCTTGCGAACAACTGGCCCGCTCACCACATTGTTCTTGGCACGGCGCGCAGTTTGGACGCGCGGTCGCTGTGTGTATGTGTGTGCGACCACGCAGCCCGCGCCGACCGCTGGCTGAGGGCGCGGCCTCGACCACTGCGATCCAGCGCCGCACAGCGCGTCTTTGGCCGTCTTTGTTCGCCGATTCGGTGTGTTGGCCGCCACGGGCGCGGACAAGGCGGCCGGTGTAGTCTCCACGGGCGCCGGCCTGCTGGTGCTAGTGGCCTATATCTCACCTCGCATCTGCCTCGAGCGTTGCAGTCTCCGTCCGTCACACTGCGCCGGTGCGTAGACTGCGCCGCATTACACCGGCGACTGCAACGCGGCATTGCGTACGAACCGAACACTCGACCAAATCGCGCGGCGGCGTGCGATTCAAGGCGCCGGCATTCGAGAGCCGCCGTCCCGCCGTCCGACGCCCGCTGCCCGGCGCACGTCTCGCCGGACGTGGAACGGACGAGGGTGAGCCACGCCGGCCTCCCACATACTATGAATAAATTAAGCCCATACATCTCGAGGTTGCGTGGTGCGCGGGCCGGACGCCGTGCCGTGCCCGCCAGTCGCGCGGGGCCGTGTTTGGCATAATTGTTGCGATGCTATCACCTGTTGCAAATAACCGAGCCGCGACCCGGCATCGGCGAGCAGCTGGGACGGGAGAGATTGGGAGAGCTCTCGCGAGCTACACATGATGTTTTGTCAGATGCAATGACAGGTGTCCTGGGAAGCAAACATTGCTAAGGCCGAAACACAGTCTTTACACAGCTGCAGAAAACGCATGCGGGTGCCTGCGGCCTGCGGGCGCCTATTCGAATACATGGGTAAATTTCACCAGTTGATTTTTCTTCCCATAACGTCGCGCATCGTGCAGTTGTTGCAACCTCCGTTCAAATGTATTTGAATAAGCACTGCATCCACTTCGCGCAGCTGCGTGAAGACTGTGTTTCAGCCTTTAAAGGACGATAGACTGGGAGGAAACCTTCTCTAAGGGCTTATGTTGTTCGCGGACACCTCTGGTCCCCGTCGACCCTGCTGTTTGATCCCAGCGTTGCATGTCTGCGGCCAAAACATGCCCAGCGAGTAATGGGATTAGCGGATAGCCCGACACAGGCGCCATCTTACGGCTTCTGTTTAAGCCACTTACGGGATTCCTGGCGAGCCCCCGGTGGGATCTCAGTGGGAGAGAGTCGGCGACACCGCTTCTCTCGTGAAATCGCTGAATTTGCCGAGCCTAATGTAATTTGGACCATAAAATAACCCTTCAGCCGGCCTTGGCCCGTCGCTTTTATGAAGCGGGCCATCCTATAGTTTTATTGCAAGGTCCTGGCGGCGACTGCGACCGCTCGCCACCCAGGTTATATAGAGTGCCGGCTGGCAGCCACCGCACCCGTCTCCAGCCGGTCGGGTTATTGGCTGCCATTCATGGCCTCACTGCCTACTTCTAACCCCCTCCCCGACCCCCTCCGTCCCCTCCCTCTCCTCGTCTTCCACTTCCCCGCTACATCCGCCCAGCGCTGGCAGGGTAGCGGGCGAGCGCCCCGTGCAGCGCAGTGGGTGAACCCTAGGCCGCCTCCTCGCCCGTCTTCAGCCCGGTGCACCTCGTCTATCATCTCTCCACAGTCCGGTCCGCCGGCCGACCCCGGGTGCAGACAGCTGCCGCCAGCGATGGGCGGGGTGGGTGGTAGTGGGCGGAGGTGGGCGGCGGTGGGCGGAGCTGGGAGGGTCAGGGCGGCAATGGGCGGGTATTAGCGAGCGGAGCAGCTCATTGCATAATTAAAAACACAGCTGTGCCAGTCAGCCACTGTTCTCTGTTATCTGAATTGGGGCATCTGACGCTAGGCCTGCTTCCACCCTGGGGCATGTGGATCCTGTCTGCCTCTGAGAGACGCTGGGCACCAGATCTGGTGCCCAGCGTCTCTCGCCCAGCCCAGTCCACAGGTCAGACCCGCAGCCCAGTCTCGCGTCCCAGTCTCTCAGCTCAGTCCCGCAGCCCAGTCTCTCGGCTCAGTCCCGCGTCCCAGTCTCTCTGCTCAGTCCCGCGTCCCAGTCTCTCGGCTCAGTCCAGCATCCCAGTCTCCCAGCTCAGTCCCAGCGTCCCAGTCTCTCGGCTCAGTCCCGCAGACCAGTCTCTCAGTCCAGTCCACAGCTCAGTCCCGCGTTCCAGTCCAGCATCCCCGTCTCTCGGCTCAATTCCGCAGCCCAGTCTCTCGGCTCAGTCCAGCATCCCCGTCTCTCGGCTCAGTCCCGCAGCCCAGCCGCGGCCGACAGACGCCCGCCCGGGATAAATCACGCTCACTGCTCCGGTTCATGCATTCCAATGAGAGCCGTCCGGACGCGGACGTCGTCCAATCTGCAGCGCCGCCTGCTGCCACGTGGTCAGCTCTCTCCTGCTCAGCCTGTTCCAACTAGTGTTCAGCCTGTGCTCAGCCTGTTCTCGTGGCGTCTAGCAGCCCAGTTCATCCCACGTGGTATCTGCCAATGTCGTCACCGTTGACACATTACGGCCAGCTCGAGCCTCACTGCACCTGTGCTCCTCCGCCGACAGCCTCCAGTCGGGCCTGCAGGATACTCGGGTCCTCCCCACTTCCCGGCGGGATCGCGGCGCACCCTCGGACGGGTGGCGGCCGCCTCACACATGTTATCCCCACCTTCCTTCGATCCGCTCTTCCACCGCAAACAAATCTTTACCCGGCCATAAATACAGCTGGTAATTAATGAAAGCAGCTCGCGCGCGCCGACCGGCCCGGTTACGTTTTGATAACAGGTTTAATGGCGCGCGGACCCACCCCCGGCCGGCCCTCCGCCGCCAGCGTCCAGACAGAGTGGGGGCATTCCCCAATGACAGCCGGTATTCGGTGTGACTTATGGGCCGGGCGGGCCGGCCGCGCACCGGCCGCGCGCCGACCACTGCTGGCCCATTCCGAGCGTACGCCGGCCGGTCGGGCGGTCGAACGAGTCGGTTAGCACTGACGCGGTACACGGGCGCGGGCGGGGTGCGCTGAGATGCACCGGCGCTCCACTCGTCATCGCCGGCGTCGATGTCAGCGAGCGGCCGGGCCGGGGCGGCACGGGTCTCAGCCAGATAGGGCGGGAGCTCTCCCGTCGCTGGTGGACGGGAGCGGGGCGCTGCGGTCTCGAGAGTCTCGCACGCGCGACGCGTGAGATGCCTCCGCGTCTGTCCCCGCGTCACGAAAAAAATATAGATGACGTGGGCGCGAGCCGGCATGCCTGCTGTCACCGGCTATCGTCGAGCGTCGCCTGTGTATGCAAATGTCGCGCGTGGCCGTGCCGCCGGGCGGCGCAGCGGCGGCGGCGGCGGGACGCGATCGGTGCGGACGTAGCGTTTCCATGGCAACGGTCGGCGTGGGTGTTGCCTGCAGGGCCGTACCGGCTGTGTTGTCCACTCGGCTGACTTTAACAGCGCGCGTAAATTCCGGCTATCGAGCCAATCATAACCGCTTGATCGCGGTCGCGGCCGGCCGGCGCGGGCCTGGCATTCCGAATAAATCTACTCGGCGCGCCCGAGGGTGTAGGGGTAGGTAGGGTGGGAGGACGCGCGGCCGGAAGGGACGGGGAGCTCCTGCGATCGACCACCGGGCGTCCGGAGACTCTGGCCGGCAGCGGCACTAAACCCGGCCGTATGGTTTTATATCTCGGCCGGCGGTCCCCACACCGGAGTAACGGCGCCCGAGCCGGTCACCTAATTCAGCTTTATGGCCGCCGGCGGAGTCGCAGGAGTCGCAGGGAGGTGGACGTCGCGGCGGGCAGCCACCGGCTGGTCATGGGACATCCTGCAGGGTTGGGTCCGTGCGCGGTCCGTGCGCGGTCCGTGTGCGGTCCGTGCGCTGATGGGCAGTTCGTTCCTGTGGGCTGTGGTGCAGTAGGCTGGTCAAACTACCGTTTTACCCGCCCAGTTTTGTCATCTCAAGCATCACCGCACGTCGCCACCAATGCCGCTGCTACCACTGGCTCTGTCGCCGTCGCTGCCTCCGCCGCGTACGTCGCCGCCGGTAAAGCCCACAATATCTGACACAGGCGGGGCAATCAATAGTGCGGGCTTAGGTGGAGCTTACGCGGCCGAGGGGGGCCTGAATAGTGGCCGGTGGCGGCGGGATGCGTCACGAGGCCGTGCGCACACGACCGGACAGGGGCGGGGCCGTACCGCCCCCGCCGCCGTCTGGGTCGGCGACCGGGACCACCCACGATGACCCAGACCTGTCCCCCGTGTGGATCCCTCGTCTTCTCGACCCTGTCTGGCCAATACAACCCGGTAGCGGCAGCAAAATCACGGGCCGGCAACGGGAAAAAAAGAACGCCGGTCTTCCGGCGCTGCAGTCGACGCCTGGGATCGATCCCTTGCCACGGCGCTCCCGACGCAGCTTCGCGCCGGAGCTGCGCGCCGGGTTCGCCACGCTGCGACGGTCCCGGCGCGGGCGCGGCGAGAAGCGGTGTGTTTACCCTGCCTGACGGCCGCGGCCGGCGAGGCGGCGAAGGCGGCGCGCGGGCTATGATAACTCGTCCGCTCCCCGCGCGCCGAGACCGCGCAAATCGCCTTATCCCGGCCGCGAACCCGCACACCTCCGCGGCCTTTCAGCTCCGGCCGCGCGCACACGGAGCCGATTGTTCATTTTTGCCATTCAGCGCTTTGTCGGTGTCTCGGCCGACCCGAGTGGAGTGTTGTAATCATGACGCGGGCGGCGGCTCAGGCGCGCTGGCCGATGCCGCGGTGACATCTTATTATTGTGTTTGTCCTGTCCGGTGAAGCGGGCGGGATCTGGAGCGGTCGCGGGATGAGTTCGACCCAGTGGTGCGGAGGATCGCGCCTGGTGAGACGATGGCGGGATGATCTCGGCATACAGCGCACCGCGGGGGGTGATGGTCGCGGAGAGATGGTGGGATCTGTAACGCGAAGAGTAGATCACAAGACTCACAAGCTCAGGTGATCGCGTGGTGTGCTCAGCAAAATATGTCTGGGAAGGAGAGAGCCTTGACCTTCCCAAGTTCTCAGTGGCGCAGTGAAATGATCGCTGGTTTGCTTATCGAGTTCAAGAGCGTCACAAAGTGACCACAGATCTCTGCGCCTCGCTCCGTTGGAAGGTGATCAAGGATCCCAAGACGTGTGACGTACCTGAATTCTCGGCATTCCTGGCCCTTCCTGGGCGTTCTCGAGCCTCTCTGCCGCTCCCACCTGACGCTCCGTTCCCGGGATGGTCACAATCTGACCACGAACTCGCCATTGTCTCCGCGTCTCCTCGTCTCCTGGAGATGGGCCAATGTCTGCGCTCGGCCCGGCGCCGGCCGGCCGGCCGAGAGCTGGCTATTTTTACCGTCGCCCGTGTCCAGATCGGCGACGACACCCGGACCGAGTTTGAAAACAGGTAGGTCCTGAAAGCGCGGCTCGTCCCGGAAAACATGACCCGTCGAGGGCCGGCGCGACGGGCACAAAGGGTCCGCGCTTTGTCGGGTGGGCGGGCCGAACCCCCGAAACGAAACGAAACTCGCGTGTGCTCGGCCCGGGACAATGGCTCGCCGAATCAAGGTGCTTTCAGCCGACTGAATGGCCGCCCAGGCCTGAATAGATTTTGATAGACTGGCCACAGTACCGAGTATTCGAACAAGATGCCATTCAGCATCGCTCGCGGCCGCCGCTCCGGCGGAGGCGCCGCCGGCCGGCCGGTGCGGATGGCACATGTTGTTTATTTTCTGTGCGGCTGACGCGGCTCCCGTCGTCGTGGCGTCAATCAGCTGTTGTGTGCCGAGGCGTGTCGCGTCGCGGCCGTCGGTCAGGTGGGCAGCGTCAGCCACGTGCGCGACAGCTTCTCTGCGTGAGACGCCTCCGGGCTGGCACCGGTGATGGTGGAGACACACACAGGGAGAGAGGGTGTCCCAGACTGGAGAGATCGGCCGCACGGGGTAGCTGACATCGCTCTGTACTTCACTGTGCTGCTTGCCACCAACGCTAACCCTCTCTTTTCTTCCATTGCAGGCGAGAAGCCGTTCCGGTGTGAGTACGAGGGCTGCGACCGGCGCTTCGCCAACAGCTCGGACCGCAAGAAGCACTCGCACGTACACACCTCGGATAAGCCGTACAACTGCAAGGTGCGGGGCTGCGACAAGAGCTACACGCACCCGAGCTCGCTGCGTAAACACATGAAGGTGCACGGCAAGGACGTCAACGGCTACGACTCCGACTCCGACTCGGAGACCAACACGTCCGCGCTGCGCTCGCCGACCTCGCTGACGTCACCGCCGGCGGCCGTGACCTCGCTGACCTCGAGTCTGCAGCAGACCAACCTGAACGAGTGGTACATCTCGCAAAATGCCACCGGCATGCCCACGCCTCCGAGCAACGAGCACTCGCCGATCGGGGGGCACGGGGGCGCGCAGGTGCAGTCACACCTGATGCCGCCCAGCAGTGGGGCCTATTGACACCGGAGCAGGTCACCTGTACAAACGGCCGTCCGCCCCGCATGCGGCCCCCACCCCACCCCGTTGTTTTGTTCGAGAGAGCTAGGTAGCGTCTCAGGGCCCGAACGATCGTCGACTGGTCGTGGGATGACGTCATGATGTCATGACGTCACAGCGTGGGACGTCATCGGTCGCGGTCGAGGGGAGATTGTGAGAGGAGGCGATCAAGCTATCACTGCGTCAGATGTCAGAGCTGCACCCACCAGCCGTCACACCGGACTGTCAGACGGACAGACTGTCAGATCCGCCAGTCACGCTCGCCATGCACCAGTCACGACAGTCACGATGCGGCCACACATCGTCATGAAAGCGTGGATGAAGCTCTCTTCACCTGACCGTCGTTGTGCCGCGGCCGGCCGTCCCCGCGCGTCCGCACCGGTGTTTTGTTTTATCTCGCCGTAACAATTTGCTTGTTCGTGTTGAATTCTGATATGCCTGACGACGAACCTGTTATCAAACCCCGTGCAATGTGCGGGCGCGAGACTCGTGGACCGCCGTCTGCACGTGCGGTGCACGTGCGCGGCGCGCCCAACGCAGGCCTGTTCTGACTATCAAAAGGTGGATATATTTTATGTGCGTGTTGTGAAGTGGTCCGACCGACCGGTTCATGGGGCCGCCTCGTGATGTACATTCTCATCTAGCATTGTTTGATCTCATGCGTTATGAATGGCCCGCCGTCGCGCTGCACGGGCCTTGCTGTGTGTGTGTGAGTATGTGTGTGTGTGTGTGTGTGTGTGTACTGTGTACAGTGGAAATTGTAAACAGTTCAAAGAACGTTGCCTCCGAATATGCTGTGTGTACAGTAGATTTTATAATAAATGTATGTGACGATTCTAAGAACTGTTTGAGTTAAAAGAGATAGCCGAGTAGCGCCTGCGTTTTGTCACAAGGAACAGAGTAGCGAAGCAAATGGTCGAGTCAGAAAGATGAGACGGGATGTGCTGTTCATGTTTAAGGAATGTCCTAAAACTACTTTATCAGCTGTCTCACCACACTGCCCTCATACGAATGCATCGCACATGCAACATCGAAGGGTATGGCGTAATCTAATTGGTTACTGTGCTAGCTAGTCTTTCGCAACGCCCCGTGAAGGATGATGCGACAAAACTGCCAATCACTCTGTTATTGAGGTCCAGCCAAGTGTTTCCAGTGCAATAGGCTGCGTGCATCCATGGATATAACGCTGCAAACGACCTCTAGGTGTTCGGGTATCGAACTAAACGTTTAACCAGACGCTCACACTCAATCCTTGGCATAACCCTGTTGGATAGACCGTCTTGCCTCCGTGACAACCCCCAGCGCCACAGTGCGATGCCAGGCTGCGTCATAAGCGGAGACAAACATGATGCTGCGTCGATTCGGACCAACCCGGTCCGGCCCGGACTGGACCAGACTGGACCAGACTGGACCAGACTGGACCAGACTGGACCAGACTGCACCAGACTGGACCAGACTGGACCAGACTGCACCAGACTGGACCAGACTGGACCAGACTGGACCAAACTGGACCAGACTGGACCAAACTGGACCAGACTGCACCAGACTGCACCAGACTGGACCAAACTGGACCAGACTGGACCAGACTGGACCAAACTGGACCAAACTGGACCAGACTGGACCAGACTGGACCAGACTGGACCAGACTGGACCAGACTGGACCAGACTGGACCAGACTGGACCAGACTGGACCAGACTGGACCAGACTGGACCAGACTGGACCAGACTGGACCAGACTGGACCAGACTGGACCAGACTGCACCAGACTGGACCAGACTGGACCAGACTGGACCAGACTGGACCAGACTGGACCAGACTGGACCAGACTGGACCAGACTGGACCAGACTGGACCAAACTGGACCAGACTGGACCAAACTGGACCAGACTGAACCAGACTGAACCAAACTGGACCAGACTGGACCAGACTGGACCAGACTGGACCAGACTGGACCAAACTGGACCAGACTGGACCAGACTGGACCAGACTGCACCAGACTGCACCAGATTGAACCAGACTGGACCAGACTGGACCAGAATGGACCAGACTGGACCAGAATGAACCAGACTGGACCAGACTGAACTACTGCGAGCTGGACCACACCGATGAAGACCACAGCGGGCCGGGCGACATCAGAGAGGACCGGGCCAGGACCAGACCCTGGTCAACACCACACCAGCTGCATCCCTCCCACCACCGCGGTGAGTGTTCCAACGCCCGCCAACACTCCCCAGCCCTGGCCTGCTTTCGCTCACTGAATGGACGCTACAAGTGTTTAAGCCCTCTGAATAGAGAGCGGCCTTGTTCCGTTTTGTGTGGACACGAACCACGAATCGGACTGCGTGTTCACAGTGTAAGCTTAGCTGTCCCAGCAAAGGCCCAAATGAAGTGTGTATTGACAGTATCCCACGACATTCGCCTTCATTCGATTTAAATGTACCAGGGGATATGGCATTCGCCATGGCTGTCGAGCTGTTTGTTATATTTCTCTTCTACGATACTACGATCTGGGATGATTTCAGGATCGGTTTTAAGTGTATTTTAATGTCATAGTATGAACTGGTGACACCCTGTTGGCTGGTGGCACCCTTTGTTTCCCTTTTAAGTCCCAAAAAGCATCTCATTGGCCATCCAATCCTGTAGCACGCTCAGATATGGGCCTTTTAACTTACAATTTATAACAACTTCAAACGCAGCTATAAGTCAAATATAAAGTAAAATAGTCTAAATTGAATCAAATTAGACCCAATTGAAATCACGATAATTCAAATTAAATTGGGATAAATAAAATTCCAAGTAAAAATTTCACCCAACTTCAAGCTTTTAACCAAACCAATGTCACAGCTTCATTTTAATATGTTAAAATCACGGCCAGCGTGCCTTGCTGTCAGGATAATCCCGATCAGCATCGATATGCCTCAGGCATTCTGATCTATGACGGCCGGGGCAGCCGGGCGGAACGGGTGGTACCCGTGCGGTAAAGGTCATACTAGTTATCATTAGACCGAAACATAACGCAAAGCGAAACTGACGCGACTACGTGCGTATCATCCGTCTGTGCGACATGGAATTTCCATTTCCGTCGTCCTGTGCCTTGTATTGTATTTCATCCTAGATTTAGCTGACCTCTGAGCGGCTGGCCTATTCTTCTGCATAGAGCTGCACCACTTCCCTTCAACAGTGCCTGAGTTCACAGCACTCTTCCCACCGTAACCAGCTCTACAGCAGCATGCGCTGCCTCCTTACACAGCGTCCTCCCTCTCGCGGGCCTCCGTTGCACCTCGCTGGCAGGTGCCCGCGGCGTCCGGCCCGTCTCAGGTTTCCAGCGGCAGCCATAACCGATAAAGCCAGCTGGCGACGGCCAGCCCTCTGGAGTGGAACACCCCATGCTCAGCCCACCAAGAACGCACCAGTGGCCGCCGCGCTGGCCTCGGCTCTCCATTTTCCGGCCTTTCCTCCCGCACTGACCGCTGGAATGCGTCGGCGAGATATGCGTTCATTTTGCGTAATGAATTCGTCCGGGTCCGCGGTTCACAGGCTGTCTCGAGCTGGCCGGCGCGGCGGCGGCCGCGACCGTCACCGGAGCGACCATAAAACAGCGCGCCACTTGTAAAGTGACACATAAAAATTCCAACCATCCCGCCCGCCCGACTCTCCCATGCGCCATGTCCGATTCTTAATTAGCATGCGGTGTTTGTGTGTGAGCGGGAGGGAGGCGGGCGGCGGCCGGCCGGTTAAATGGGTATCTCTTACCAGACACGCGTTCCTCCGGACCGGAGAGCGCCGTGTTTGCAGCGAATCTCGGCCCCAGGTATTTGTAATTGTAATTTCGGGTCCTCACGGGCGGAGACGAGGGCCAGGGAGACGGCTTGTTTATGTAATTTTGAGGGGGTAATAGGGCAGGCGAAGTGTGCTAATAATGGACGTGACTGGCCATTCTTTTTGGGTGCTTACGAGACCTGCAATTAAAGCGTGTGGGGTAAATGGACGCCTTCAGCTCGTGACACGTTAAACAGAACCAAGTATCCCTTCTTGAGATATTTGCATACCGCCTAGATGTCCTCCCGAGATCTAGGTCATTGATGATAACGAGCAGGGCAGCTGACGGATGGCCACATGCTTCGTTAATGGCATCGTTCAACTGCATACCTGACCTCTATCAACATTTTTGTTTTCTTCTCAGAATGTTTTTTTCTTCTCAGAATGTGGAACACATAGAGAAATAACCGAAATGAGTCAATGTAATGTCAAAAATGGCGTTAATATCTCGACCAATTTATCGATGCTTTTCAAAGGTCTCGACCGCCACTCACCTGCACACTGTTGGTGTCGCTTAAATTTACAACCCCGAAAACACAACCATCACCTGAAGCATGAATCCGGGGGTAATCATATCTTACTGAGTAAAGTAAAGATGCATTGTTAAGTATAACAGATGCTCAGCCATCTGTTGTATCGCCGCTTAAAATCGTTAGACTCTCCAGTAGCACCAAACACCAGGCAGAAACCGTGTCTGAGCGAACAGACAACCACGCAATGCTCTCTCCCCCTCCCCTCTCTCTCCCCCTCCTCCTACCCTCTCCCCCTCCTCCTACCCTCTCGCCCTCCTCCTACTCTCTCTCCCTCTCGCTCCTCCTACCCCTCTCCCTCCGTCTCCCTCCTCCCATCTCTCTATCTCTATCTCTATCTCTATCTCTATCTCTATCTCTATCTCTATCTCTATCTCTATCTCTATCTCTATCTCTATCTCTATCTCTATCTCTATCTCTATCTCTATCTCTATCTCTATCTCTATCTCTATCTCTATCTCTATCTCTAGCTATATCTCTATCACTATCAATAGCACTATCTCTATCTCTATCTCTATCTCTATCTCTATCTCTATCTCTATCTCTATCTCTATCTCTATCTCTATCTCTATCTCTTTCTCTTTCTCTTTCTCTATCTCTATCTCTATCTCTATCTCTATCTCTATCTCTATCTCTATCTCTATCTCTATCTCTATCTCTATCTCTATCTCTATCTCTATCTCTATCTCTATCTCTATCTCTATCTCTATCTCTATCTCTATCCTCTTTATCTCTCTTTCTGTCTCTCTTTCTCTCTCTTTCTCTCTCTTTTTCTCTCTTTCTCTCTCTTTCTCTCTCTTTCTCTTTCTCTTTCTCTCTCTCTTTCTCTCTCTCTTTCTCTCTCCTCTTCTCCTCTCTTCACGCACTGGCGGATCCAGGGGGGGCATCAGGGGGCAAATGCCCCCCCACAGAAATCCGGGGGGGGGGCATTCAATACAAGTATGCCCCCCCCCCCCCCCCCCGCGCGTTCCCAATTTATCGTAAAATCGTACAAATTGCCTTTGCATCAGTCAAAATCCAGCTATCCACAGTAAAAAGCGGAGAATTTCGCGGCACGACACAACTTTCGCAATTGCTTATACAAATTTGGAAAATGGGAAAATGAATTCCATAAATTGTCTGGCAGAGGCTCTCCTTGGCGGTAATTGCTGGCACTGACGGATCCAGGGGGCAGGGAGGGGCGTATCGGACAAATGCCCCACACGCACAGGAATATGGGAGGGGTACAAGTATGCCCCGGCGCGTTCCCTGCACTGAACGCGAAAAACAATGATCTTAGGAGAAAACTTCATGAGCACGGAAGTTTTTTCTCGAAAGATTGAATTTGAAGTTTGTATGTATCCCTTTCTTTCACTGATAGACAAGACAGCGCACCTGATGTAATTCAAGCAGCCCCGGTGACACTTAACCCGCGCCCGCTTGGGGCAGAATCAGCCCCCCCTCCCGGATTTTCTCAATAACTTGAAAACTATGATAGATATCAACGTCAAACTTTCAGTACCTTATGCTGCATCAATTCTATGTTTTCTCACCAAATTTCAATGCAATTGATGCGGTATTTGGGGATATAATCACGTTTTAATGACGTCATGTCATTCCATTTTTGGTGGAAAAACGAGAAATGTTTGAACAATCGTAGAAAATAGAGTTTAGAAGCAAATTGCAAAACAAAACGTCTAAGGAAAGGAAATGACATTCTCTTGAGAATGGCTATCTCGGATGTGCGTAATTTTGTGTTTTTGATCCACAAAATAAAAATAAAATGATTTTTTCGGGAAAAAAATCCACAAAATAAATGTGTGTGAATTTGAAAAGTGAATGTCTTAAGCTCGAATACCAAAATAAGGTGACCGGCCCAACTCCGCGGAGAAACAAATGGGGTACCATTTTGCCACAAAAAGATCCCCCACACTGAGAGAGGCTGGATCCGCCAGTACACGCACCCCTCTGCTTTTCCACTCTCCTGAGATGAAAGTCCTCTCCCTCGCTTCCCCCTCTCCCCACCTCACTCCTCTCCTCCCGCTCTCTCCTCTCGTCTCGCTCTCTCCTCTCGGATGACGCGTCAGACCAGCTCCGCGGTACCAGCCTGGGAGTCTGGGAGTCGGTAAAACACGCCACTGATCGGTGCCGCGCGCGCGCAGATGGCTCCAGAGATACGGCACGCCGGTCCGCCGCCGCCGCCGCCCGGCCCAGCTCAAATCACCGTGACGTCACGCTCAAATTGATGGTGCGCTGATGAGCACCGTTTACGATGGGGACGCGGCTATTCAATCTGAAGGTGGCCGGGCGATGGCCGGACACCTGCTCCGCTGGACACGGCTCTGAGGACCACTGCTGCTCCTGACACGGCTCTGAGGACCACTGCTGCTCCTGACACGGCTATGAGGACCACTGCTGCTCCAGACACGGCTCTGAGGACCACTGCTGCTCCTGACACGGCTCTGAGGACCACTGCTGCTCCTTACACGGCTCTGAGGACCACTGCTGCTCCTGACACGGCTCTGAGGACCACTGCTGCTCCTGACACGGCTCTGAGGACCACTACAGGCTCCAGACACGGCTCTGAGGACCACTGGTGCTCCTGACACGGCTCTGAGGACCACTGCTGCTCCTGACACGGCTCTGGGGACCACTGCTGCTCCTGACACGGCTTTGTAGACCCCTGCTGCTCCTGACACGGTTCTGAGGACCACTGCTGCTCCACTGCGACACGGCTCCGAGGACCACTGCTGCTCCTGACACGGCTCTGAGGACCACTGCTGCTCCGCTGGACACGGCTCTGAGGACCACTGCTGCTCCAGACACGGCTCTCAGGACCACTGCTGCTCCACTGCGACACGGCTCCGAGGACCACTGCTGCTCCTGACACGGCTCTGAGGACCACTGCTGCTCCGCTGGACACGGCTCTGAGGACCACTGCTGCTCCAGACACGGCTCTGAGGACCACTGCTGCTCCACTGCGACACGGCTCCGAGGACCACTGCTGCTCCTGACACGGCTCTGAGGACCACTGCTGCTCCGCTGGACACGGCTCTGAAGACCACTGCTGCTCCTGACACGGCTCTGAAGACCACTGCTGCTCCTGGCACGGCTCTGAGGACCACTGCTGCTCCTGCCACGGCTCTGATGACCACTGCTGCTCCTGACACGGCCCTGAAGACGACTGCTGCTTCTGACACTGCTCTGAGGACCACTGCTACTCCTGACACGGCTCTGAGGACCACTGCTGCTCCTGACACGGCTCTGAAGACGACTGCTGCTCATGACACGGCTCTGAGGACCACTAATGCCCCTGACACGGCTCTGAGGACCACTGCTGCTCCTGACACGGCTCTGAGGACCACTGCTGCCCCTGTCACGGCTCTGAGGACCACTGCTGCTCCTGACACGGCTCTGATGATCACTGCTGCCCCTGACACTGCTCTGTAGACGACTGCTACTCCAGACACGGCCAGTGGCGGATCCAGAGGGGGTGGCATGAGGCCATGCCCCCCCCCCCCGTTGAGCATCGAAGGGGCACAATAGCACGAGGAGCCCCATAGCCAATCGAAGTGACTCGAAACGAATTCCACTCTGTTTTCAAACAACTTGCGAGTACATTTGCCCACTCTGACCTCCAGAGGGCCTAGTCTGACTTCTAGAAGGCCAATCTGACCTCCATGGCCCAAGCTTACCAAGTACCGTGAATGCGCAAGTACGGCATGCCGTATTTCCAAGTACGGCATCCCAAGTACGGCATGCCGTAGATGCGTACTTGGGGCGTTTGCGGCCCTCGGTCGCCGTGCGTGTGACGTCAGCATCAATTCCCTACTCCTTTCCCCTGTCTTGAATTTTGCCCACTTTAAGTGCTCTTCAGCTTCATACGCTACCCATTATGTATACAAAAATGGCAGCTTTTACCTGAGCACCAGGTTAATATAAAAAAGAAATATCACGTGGAATACCTATTCAGTGTTTTCCTATTCTGCACACAATCCATTGCTGAAATAGTCGCCGCTAGATGGCGTTGTGCCCATTCAATGTTGCGCTATATTTTCGTTAATGATCTTTTCGTCTTAAACTGCATCGTTTATATCACTCGCTTTGCGAATGAAGCTATAAAAATCCATGATTTCAACCCGTTTCTGGAATTAATTTGTCGTCAGGCATTTGTGCAGTCGCCGAAAGTTTTCCAAAACTCACTGCCGTTTTGCATCACCGGTGAACAAAACGCATTCGTCGCGGGCAAGTACGGCGTCGGCATGCCGTACTTGGTCCAATGGACCAATACCGTAATTGGACCGCCGTACTTGCCCATTCACGGCATTTGGTAAGACTGGGCTTTTGGTAAGATTGGGTCCAGAGGGCCCATTCTGGCTTGAATAGGGTCAATCCTGGTTTGTAGAGGCCCATTTTGGCATGTGAAAGGCATATTTCGAACTAAAAGGGTCTATGCTGGCATATATATGTTGTTAAGGTCAAAAGGGTCCACCAAGACTTCAGGGGCCCACCAAGGCCTGGGGACCCACTTCGCTACGTGGCCCCCTCATTGACCGAATCCTGGATCCGCCACTGGACACGGTTCTGAGGACCGCTGCTGCTCCTGACACGGCTCTGAGGACCACTGCTGCTCCACTGCGACACGGCTCCGAGGACCACTGCTGCTCCTGACACGGCTCTGAGGACCACTGCTGCTCCGCTGGACACGGCTCTGAGGACCACTGCTGCTCCTGACACGGCTCTGAGGACCACTGCTGCTCCAGACACGGCTCTGAGGGCCACTGGTGCTCCTGACACGGCTCTGAGGACCACTGCTGCTCCTGACACGGCTCTGAGGACCACTGCTGCTCCGCTGGACACGGCTCTGAGGACCACTGCTGCTCCTGACACGGCTCTGAGGACCACTGCTGCTCCAGACACGGCTCTGAGGACCACTGCTGCTCCTGACACGGCTCTGAGGACCACTGCTGCTCCTGACACGGCTCTGAGGACCACTGCTGCTACTGACACGGCTCTGAGGACCACTGCTGCTCCTGACACGGCTCTGAGGACCACTGCTGCTCCTGACACGGCTCTGAGGACCACTGCTGCTCCTGACACGGCTCTGAGAACCACTGCTGCCCCTAACACGGCTCTGGGGACCACTGCTGCTCCTGACACGGCTTTGTAGACCCCTGCTGCTCCTGACACGGCTCTGAGGACCACAGTTGCTCCTGAAACGACTCTGAGGACCACTGCTGCTCCTGACACGGCTCTGAGGACCACTGCTACTTCTGACACGGCTCTGAGGACCACTGCTGCTCCTGACACGGCTCTGAGGACCACTGCTGCTCCTGACACGGCTCTGAAGACCACTGCTGCTCCTGACACGGCTCTGAGGACCACTGCTGTCCCTGACACGGCTCTGAGGACCACTGCTGCTCCGCTGGACACGGCTCTGAGGACCACTGCTTCTCTTGGCACGGCTCTGAGGCCCACTGCTGCTCCTGACACGGCTCTGAGGACCACTGCTGCTCCTGACACGGCTCTGAGGGCCACTGCTGCTCCTGACACGGCTCTGAGGACCACTGCTGCTCCGTTGGACACGGCTCAGAGGACCACAGTTGCTCCTGACACGGCTCTGAGGACCACTGCTGCTCCTGACACGGCTCTGAGGACCACTGCTGCTCCGCTGGACACGGCTCTGAGGACCACTGCTGCTCCTGACACGGCTCTGAGGACCACTGCTGCTCCTGATATGGTTTTGAGGACCACTGCTGCTCCTGATACCACTCTGAGGACCACTGCTGCTCCTGATATGGTTTTGAGGACCACTGCTGCTCCTGACACCACTCTGAGAACCACTGCTGCTCCTGATATGGTTTTGAGGACCACTGCTGCTCCGTTGGACACGGCTCTGAAGACCATTGCGACTTATCATACAGCTGCACGGGCCTGGGCCCAAAGTAAGGAGGCCATCAGGGCCATGATCACTCAAAAACGACTGAAGTCGGCGCAGAATTGACACATTTCTCCATTTCTCAAAGAAAATCAAAGCAACTTTAACCAAAGATAGTTTGTAATTTTAAAAAAAAACTATTAATGCGCAATGCAGCAAAAATTGAAGAGTGCTGGGAATTTGGTCAGACTTCATTAGACTTGGCCCCAAACATCTAAGTTGGCGCATTTTGTATACCCCAGTGCAAGTCTCTTTCTACACATTTGTATTGAGGTATAAGTATTGTAGTAAAATGTGTTTATCTTCTTATTGGGACATTGCTTGTAATTGATACTTTCCAGTATAACATCAGAGGGCAGGGCAGTCTCATTTCACATCAATTTACCAGCAGTATAACATCAGAGGGCAGGGCAGTCTCATTTCACATCAGTCTACCAGCAGTATAACATCAGAGGGCAGGGCAGTCTCATTTCACATCAGTCTACCAGCAGTATAACATCAGAGGGCAGGGCAGTCTCATTTCAGATTAGTCTACCAGCAGTATAACATCCGAGGGCAGGGCAGTCTCATTTCACATCAGTCTACCAGCAGTATAACATCCGAGGGCAGGGTAGTCTCATTTCACATCAGTCTACCAGCAGTATAACATCCGAGGGCAGGGTAGTCTCATTTCACATCAGTCTACCAGCAGTATAACATCAGAGGGCAGGGCAGTCTCATTTCACATCAGTCTACCAGCAGTATAACATCCGAGGGCAGGGCAGTCTCATTTCACATCAGTCTACCAGCAGTATAACATCCGAGGGCAGGGCAGTCTCATTTCACATCAGTCTACCAGCAGTATAACATCCGAGGGCAGGGCAGTCTCATTTCACATCAGTCTACCAGCAGTATAACATCCGAGGGCAGGGCAGTCTCATTTCACATCAGTCTACCAGCAGTATAACATCCGAGGGCAGGGCAGTCTCATTTCACATCAGTCTACCAGCAGTATAACATCCGAGGGCAGGGCAGTCTCATTTCACATCAGTCTACCAGCAGTATAACATCCGAGGGCAGGGCAGTCTCATTTCACATCAGTCTACCGGCAGTATAACATCCGAGGGCAGGGCAGTCTCATTTCACATCAGTCTACCAGCAGTATAACATCCGAGGGCAGGGCAGTCTCATTTCACATCAGTCTACCAGCAGTATAACATCCGAGGGAAGGGCAGTCTCATTTCAGATCAGTCTACCAGCAGTATAACATCCGAGGGCAGGGCAGTCTCATTTCACATCAGTCTACCAGCAGTATAACATCCGAGGGCAGGGCAGTCTCATTTCACATCAGTCTACCAGCAGTATAACATCCGAGGGCAGGGCAGTCTCATTTCACATCAGTCTACCAGCAGTATAACATCCGAGGGCAGGGCAGTCTCATTTCACATCAGTCTACCAGCAGTATAACATCCGAGGGCAGGGCAGTCTCATTTCACATCAGTCTACCAGCAGTATAACATCCGAGGGCAGGGCAGTCTCATTTCACATCAGTCTACCAGCAGTATAACATCCGAGGGCAGGGCAGTCTCATTTCACATCAGTCTACCAGCAGTATAACATCCGAGGGCAGGGCAGTCTCATTTCACATCAGTCTACCAGCAGTATAACATCCGAGGGCAGGGCAGTCTCATTTCACATCAGTCTACCAGCAGTATAACATCCGAGGGCAGGGCAGTCTCATTTCACATCAGTCTACCAGCAGTATAACATCCGAGGGCAGGGCAGTCTCATTTCACATCAGTCTACCAGCAGTATAACATCAGAGGGCAGGCAGTCTCATTTCACATCAGTCTACCAGCAGTATAACATCCGAGGGCAGGGCAGTCTCATTTCACACAGGAGGATTACGTGCCTATTATTGAGCTCCGTCATAAATTTCCTCCCTGGTTTGACCGGCATGTTCGCGAACTTCTTCGGGAGAAGGAGCAAGCTCATAGGCGCAAAAAGAATAATCCTTCCGCCGAAAACACTGCTTTACACGCTAGAGTTAGGGCCGACTTCAAGCGTCTGGCTGACCGTAATTACCGCGATTATCTGACTGGACTGATCCGCGAATTCAAAGACAACCTAAAGCGATATTGGTCGTTTGTTAAATCACTTAAATCGAGTGGGAAAGTGTCACCCGTTCTTGAGTACGATGGCTGTGTATACAAGGATGTCATTGCTCGAGCGAACTGTTTTAACGCATGTTTTTCGGAGAAATTTAGCGATCCCCATATTAACGACACACCGGAGCCACCAGTGCTAAACTGTGCCGGGCTATCAGCCTTCCATGTACCGCCCGGCCGTGTGGCGCTGCTTTTGCGGGAGCTCAGTGCGCACAAGGCTTGTGGACCTGACGGTTTAAGTGCTCGCATTTTACGTGAATGTGCCGACGAGTTTGCGATCCCTCTGGAAATTATATGTCGTCTGTCAGTGCGGTCCGGGGTGTTCCCTTCCGAGTGGAAGCGGGCCAACGTAATACCTGTGTTAAAAAAGGGCTCTAGAAAGCTTCCAGAAAATTACCGACCCGTTTCCCTTTTGGCAATTTGCTCTAAAGTTTTGGAGAAGGTAGTGTGTGAGAGCTTGCTTCAGACATGTCTTCCCGCACTGCCTGTCTCACAACACGGATTTCTCCCAAAACGTTCTTGCATAACTAATCTAGCATGCTTTCTGGAACACTGCTGGTCCTCACAGGCCAAGGGATCGCAGACGGACACGATATACACGGATTATTCGTCCGCTTTTACCAGTGTCAACCACAGGCTACTTTTATACAAACTTCGCCATTCATTTAACATCACAGATCTTGCATATAGCTGGATCGAGTCCTATCTGTGTCAGCGCTCCCAGCGAGTCATTCTCGATGGGAAGCATTCCGACTGGACACCAGTTTTGTCAGGTGTGCCGGAAGGCAGCATTCTCGGTCCGATACTGTTCGCCTGTTATGTCGCTGACCTTCCAAACAATATCAAAACAGGCTGTTTGGCTTATGCTGATGATGTCAAAAATTTTCATCGCATTCAAAATCGTGAAGATACAGTTTCCCTTCAGGCCGACCTGGACCGTCTTAGCGCATGGTCTAAAATCTGGCACTTGAAGCTCAATCCAGCTAAATGCAAGACTATCTCATTCACTCTTCGCACGGCCCCCATTCGCTGTACCTATGTATTAGATGGGCATCAACTGGAGAGATGCGAACAGATGCGCGACCTCGGTGTCATATTAGATGCTAAGCTGACATTCGCCGACCATGTAGATGCAACCGTAGGCAAGGCCAACCGCATGCTCGGTTTGCTCATGCGTAGTGTACAAATGTCTCCATGCTCTCGCCGCCTAGATTTCAATCACCCCGCAATTTTGTCAGCGTATAACGCCCATGTGAGGTCCGTGATTGAATATGGTAGTATTATCTGGTCTGGAGCCGCAGCAACCCACTTAAAACGCCTCGAGCGTCTGCAACACAGGTTTCTTATGTGGTTAGGATGTACAAACCAGCGCCGTTGTCCCGCCTTGGACTATTCTTCGCTGCTGAAACATTTTAAATGTCAGTCCATCAAAGCTCGTTTCATCCAAGCCGACATAAGATTTTTGCATTCGGTACTTCGTGGCCGCCTTGACTGTGGACA
>JAXIVJ010001700.1:117500-125000 GCA_036785665.1 Chirona hameri
ACAGATGGCAGACAGATACGCTAATCTATCATTTTGAAGGGTTGCTTACCTTGATATATTGAATTGCGCATTGCCATTGTTTTGTTTATTATATCTGCATTCTGCAAGCTGCATATGTCTAAACTTTATTCCTGTTCCCTGTGTTCATAACACTATAATGAAAGTTATCGTGCCCTGACAGATAATATTGTATTCTGTTCCCCTGTTGATCAGCATTTTTACTGTGTTCTTTAAGCTGGTCTCGGGATGTCAACAGATGATAATATTGATTTTAACTGGCAGTGACGCAGCTCATTTACTTTGCTAGCATTTTCCACTCACAATGTCTCTGACTTGAAAACCTGAAAGCGAGTTCCAAAACAGTATTAGCCTGCGCATCATTCTCCGTCGCTCTGGCAACGTCTACAAGATGGCTGATCCTAATTCAATTCGCAACAAGCATAACATACACACGGCACATCTCTGCCAATTTGACAGAAATCCTTTTGTTTCCGGACGTCACAATAACTCCTTCAGTATGTCGACTGGCGCTGCAGCCATCCCGTATCTCTGAGACGCTGCAGCCCTCGCCGCCGGCCGACCGGACCGGACCGGTCCGAGCCGGCCGGCCGGCCGGCCCGGCGGGGGCGGGGGCCCGGCGGGGGGGGGGGGGGGCGGGACTTGGAAGGCCAGATCGGTAGTTACCCGCCACAGAAGGCACCACGGCCGCGGAAGGCGAGCCGGTCGCTGGCGCCGGCGACTCCTGAGACTGACGGCGGCCAGCGAACTGCCGGCACCCGACTTCTGCCGTCTGAGACTCCTCTCTCTGCGGCCTTCGCAGCGAGGGAGCTCAGAGAGGTTGCTTTGTGATGGGCCATGGGCTCCTCAGACCGTACCTAAGGCGCACAAAGGGCTGTAATGGGTCTGGAAAGGTGCTCGACAAGATTTACGTCGGCTAGGGGTAATGTTCGGTACCGGAGTCGCCCGGTCGGTCCCAACTCCGCTAACCCGAAACACCACACCAGTTAAACTCAGTAGTTCTGGTATCTACCTCCTCCTACCCGGGCTGACACCAACCCTTCCTCAGCTGATGATCGGTACTAGTCTCTTCTCGGCCTGACACGGCCCCGGCAGACTCAGCGTACCGCATGACACCCCTGACACCAACCCTTCCTCAGCTGATGCTTGGTACTAGTCTCTTCTCGGCCTGACACGGCCCCGGCAGACTCAGCGTACCGCATGACACCCCTGACACCAACCGTTCCTCAGCTGATGCTTGGTACTAGTCTGTTCGGCCTGACACAGCGACCGGCTTCGACCTGACACGGCCCTCTTCGGCCTGACACGGCCCTCTTCGGCCTGACACGGCCCTCTTCGGCCTGACACGGCCCTCTTCGGCCTGACACGGCCCTCTTCGGCCTGACACGGCCCTCTTCAGCCTGGCACGGCCCTCTTCGGCCTGGCATGGCCCTCTTCGGCCTGGCACGGCCTTCTTCGGCCTGACACGGCCCTCTTCGGCCTGGGACGGCCCTCTTCGGCCTGACACGGCCCTCTTCGGCCTGGCACGGCCTTCTTCGGCCTGACACGGCCCTCTTCGGCCTGGAACGGCCTTCTTCGGCCTGACACGGCCCTCTTCGGCCTGGGACGGCCCCTGCGACTCCACGTGTCGCATGACACCCCTGACACCAACCGTTCCTCAGCTGATGCTTGGTACTAGTCTCTTCTCGGCCTGACACGGCCCCTGCAGACTCAGCGTACCGCATGACACCCCTGACACCAACCGTTCCTCAGCTGATGCTTGGTACTAGTCTCTTCTCGGCCTGACACGGCCCCTGCAGACTCAGCGTACCGCATGACACCCTTGACACCATCCCTTCCTCAGCTGATGCTTGGTACTAGTCTCTTCTCGACCTGACACGGCCCCTGCAGACTCAGCGTACCGCATGACACCCCTGACACCAACCCTTCCTCAGCTGATGCTTGGTACTAGTCTCTTCTCGGCCTGACACGGCCCCTTCAGACTCAGCGTACCGCATGACACCCCTGACACCAACCCTTCCTCAGCTGATGCTTGGTACTAGTCTCTTCTCGACCTGACACGGCCCCTGCAGACTCAGCGTACCGCATGACACCCCTGACACCAACCCTTCCTCAGCTGATGCTTGGTACTAGTCTCTTCTCGGCCTGACACGGCCCCTTCAGACTCAGCGTACCGCATGACACCCCTGACGCCAACCCTTCCTCAGCTGATGCTTGGTACTAGTCTCTTCTCGGCCTGACACGGCCCCTTCAGACTCAGCGTACCGCATGACACCCCTGACACCAACCCTTCCTCAGCTGATGCTTGGTACTAGTCTCTTCTCGGCCTGACACGGCCCCTTCAGACTCAGCGTACCGCATGACACCCCTGACACCAACCCTTCCTCAGCTGATGCTTGGTACTAGTCTCTTCTCGGCCTGACACGGCCCCTTCAGACTCAGCGTACCGCATGACACCCCTGACACCAACCCTTCCTCAGCTGATGCTTGGTACTAGTCTCTTCTCGGCCTGACACTCCCCTGTTCGGCCTGACACGGCCCCTGCAGACTACACGTGTCGCATGACCAGAGTGCAGCTCAGGGGACCGTGAGAAGGGTTTTATCGCCACGATTAGCTATGCACGAAGTTGTGTTGTGCACATAGCGCGGCACCAGCACGGAAACTGTCGACCATAACTTAGGCGGAGGAGGGGCAAACTATTGATTTTGATCGGATGTGCAATGGCGCCGGTGCCCCGTTACAGACCACTTAGAAACGCTGTTCTCTGGCCAGGGTTGGCATTGGAATAATGCGTTGGCAGAATGACAGGGGAGATAAACATATATTTTAATGAGTTTATCCAATAGAATAAGCCAAAAAAAATGTGCCAGTTTGTAACACAAAAAAAAAACATAAATAATGTTCATTGATCATATATCACAGGCAGTAGGAAATTCCATTTTTATCTGAAGAACGGGAGAAAGGATATGTGCCGCATAGGCAAATTTCTGTGCAAAGTTGTGACCTTCCTGCCTTACAAATAACAACTGGGACTGGAGCGTGTATTATGCTACACGCATTAAACACCTGAAGCTTCTGTATTCAACTCCACGCCAAATAAGTGTAGAGCCCATCACTCTTTTTGGCACCAGAAAGAAGCCAGGCAGTGGTGGAACTTTATTAAATCGGTTGGTGGTGGTGGGGGGGGGGGGGGGGGGGGCAACGGCCGAATGCTCAAGTTGAAACTAAATGTCCAAATATATATAAAGTGTATAATTATTATATAATATAATGATTATAAAACTATTACGATTATTGCAATTATGGAACCATTTTTCCGTTTCATACAGGAAAAAATACCCAAAACATTTTGTTCCCAAGTTCCTTCTTTCATCCCCTAAAATTGACAAATTAGCTTAAATGTATAGGTAAACACTGACTGGTCATATCATTCGTTTTCTTGTAAGCAAAGCAACACAATTTCGAAGCCGTAAAATGGTAAATTATCGCCATCGGTGGCCAATAAAAAAATGCATCTGAAAGACACGTTCCTCATACATAATTATCACATGCCAGTCGGAGTCGGCAAAATTTAGCCGACTCCGACTCCAGCAAAAATTACCGACTCCAAGAGACTCAGATTCCGACTCCGAGTCTGCAAGATTGCTTCCGACCGACCAATGGCTCTTTCAGCCCGCCTTAGGGCTCTCCAGAAGAACCGAGAGCTTTCTCAGACTTGCAAGGGCCCTCTTTGGTCTGATAATGGTCATTTTAGAACGACAAGGAGCCTAAGGCTCTAAGGCCTGGAAAATACTGTCTCAAACCAACGGAGGCCTCTCTCAGACCGCCGGGATCTTTCCGGCCTAGACAATGACCCTCTAAGACCAGCCTGGGGCCCGCTCAGGCCTGGCAAGGCTACTCGAGCCGACCAATGGCCCCTCAGGACGACTGAGGCCAACCAAGGGCCCCCTCAAGCCGACCAAGGGCCCCTAAAGTCGACCGAGAGTCTCCTAAGGCCGACAGCAGAGCCCAAAGCCCAAAGGTCGGCCTATGGACCCCTATAGGCCGACCGAGGGTCACTCAGGCCGACTGATGGCCCCTGAGGCCAACCGAAGGCCTCCTCAAGCTGATCGACGGCCCCTCAGGCCGAAAAAAAAACACCTCAAGCTGACCGAAGGCACCTTAGGCCGAAAAAGGGCCTCCTCAAGTCGACCAAGCCGACCGAGAGTCCCTTAAGGCCGTCAGAGGACCCCCTCAGGCAGACCGATGGCTCCTTAGGTCGCCTGAGAGCCCATCAGGCCGACCAAGGGCCCCTCAGGCGGAAAAAGGCCTATTCGAGCTGTCTGAGGTCCCCTCAGGCTGAACGAGAGCCACTCAGGCCAACCGAGGGTTCTTCAGGCCCACTGAGGACCCCTCAAGCTGACCGAGGGCCCCTCAGGCCCAGTGAGGATCCATCAGGCCCACTCAGGGACTCCTCACGCCGACCGAGGTCCCTTAGGCATACCGAGGGCCACTCAGACCAAGCGAGAGCCATTCAGGTCAACCTCAGGCCCACTCAGGGCCCCTCACGCCGACCAAGATCCCATCAGGCATACCGAGGGCCACTCAGGCCGACTGATGCCTCCTCAAGCCGATAAAGGGCCCCTCAGGCCGACAACCCCTCAAGCCGAACAAAAGCACCTCAAGTCAACTAAGGACCCCTCAGGCCGACCTCAGTTAACCTCCTGAAAGAGCCTGGGACCCCTAGGCTCCCCTGGCCACGATGACCCGATGCCCTTTGATGGCTCGATCCCCTCGATGTTTCTCCGTATCGAACTATTATTTTTAGCACGGATGTTGGGTATTTAGGATATTGCAATACCAGGGAGCCAAAAAGGCTGCATTAACTTCATTATTCCAGGCAAACAATGAAGGTACAACAAATTCCATTGAACACCATTTATATAGAGCACCCCGATCGCTAATTCGGCATTCTCCCTTCCGCTATTCGCTAATCTGAACGCTTGAACCTTGTATCTACGGACTTGTTAGCAGAAGACAAATCATGCTACCAACTTATCCATTATATTATAATCGAAAAAGCAGTCGCAGATGGAATCATCAGCCAATCTTTAATGGTCTCTTTTTCATGCAAATTTGTTATGACTTGGTAAATGCACTGCTTAGCAAGTTTGACAGCAGCTTGGCGGTTTGAACCGTGACCATGCTACTACAGCCACAGGTGTACGTCATCGAAGAAAAACATCCAGCAATTAAGCTCGACGTTTAGACAGAGTGAGTGTGGAACCTGTGTGTCTCCCCGCCAGATCGTCTCGCTCCTCGTTCGTCTCGCCTCGGCCATCTCTCTCGAGCCGCGCCTCGGCCATCTCTCTCGAGCCGCGCCTCGGCCATCTCTCTCGAGCCGCGCCTCGACCATCTCTCCCGAGCCGCGCCTCGACTGCTCCTCGGCCGCCGCCGCCGCCGCCGCCGCCGCCGCCGCCGCCGCCGCCGCCGCCTCTGTCGCCGATCGATCCGCCACTTCATTGTTGACAATCGGGCTGCGCGGCGTATAAAAACATGGCATTATCTGATCCATTCTTATTACAATGGCTTCGACGTGCACGATGGATGGCGTTGCGCACAATGGCGGCGGCAATATTTACCCCTACAGTCGGGCCGTGCCAAAACGAATAGGCGTTTTTTCTCGACCGGCCAGCTCCCATGCAGGTGTACGGGGCAGGTACGCCTGCTTGGGGAGCAGGTTCATGTAGCAGCGCCCCCGACAGGACCGACTTCGCGCCGGCAGAGCAAGAGGAGATTATTGGGGGCACACGTTGGTCTCCAAGAAAGGAATTCACGTCTGCGTCCTCTGAAGATGCGAAGAACGCGGAAAGCAGTAACGTAAATAATTAACCGAATCAGCAGCAATTGGTTGTGCCGTGCTGTTGAAGATACTGCAAGTGTCTCGATGACTTTGAGTTTCTTGAAGACTAGCCATCGTTTCATGAAATGTGTGGGGGAAACATAGTGCATTGTAATTGCGAAAATCGTCATATTTAGTCACAGATAATTTGGAATGCAGGCATTCAGCTATGGCTATGTGCCACACAACCTGTGAAAACCACTTGTGACGCTCACTCATTTGGAAGCATTCGTTGTTTTTTGTCTTCAATGCAGTGGAAACGTGAATATCATTGCCAATTTCAACTTCGGTATGAGGCTCTTATACAAGCGTTACAATGCTAAGTGAGAATTTAATCAAAAAATGTGATAAATTTACATGCAAACGTTTCAATACAAGTATCTTGGTCACTGCACAATCGATGAAGAGCTGGAATGGAAGAGATATACAAGCAAACACCAGTTCAAAAATTCAAAATCATGCCTAGTTCTTCATGCTTTTCTTTCTTTGGCGCTCAGACTTCGGTCAAACTTGTTCGGCTAAACAGTCTTTGATACATTTTAACAGTTCAAGTTGCTCGTGATCTTCTTCCTGATGTTAATATATCACATTTTGGATTATATTATCCCTTAGCATATTCGTCAAGGAATCTCAACAAGCGTTCCAATCATGCAAGCTTAAGCGAAGTGTCAAGCATATTTAAAAAATGCCCTAAAATACTGGAGACTAAATTGAAGCAAGAGCGGTTCGTTCTGCATCTGTAATGAAGCTAAATTGTGGTACGTTACAACTTAAAGTGGTTCACATGACTGATCAGATGCATGCAGATTAGCTGTCTTTGAAATGGACGGCCGTGATATTATCAGGGCCATGATAAATGTGACATGAGCAATGGACTGTTGTAAGTCGATTTTGTGTAACCTTATGTTTTAGCAAGTTTCTTTTGTTTGTGCTTGGGTGCGAACATATACTTCAGAATCGCTAAAAGCTTCATCCGTGTTCAGAAAGATGTAGGTTCAGTTGGTTAATGTTATGGTGTTTTATGTGAGCCAATGAACCACCAACCAATGCTTCATTGATTGACCTGAATGGTCCAATAAGCTCCCGAATTTAAACGTTTTTAACTTGGGTCAAAGAAAGATCCAGCAAGTTCAACATGTCCCAGTTCTACAATTTAATCTTTAAAATGATTGAGAGGGCCGCAGCCCACAGTGCCGTACTTTGACCGAACTTCACGGTTTATTATGCCGTTAACATGACCAAGGAAGACACACTATTAGTAACACAAAAATACAAATAAGAGAGAGAAAAAAATAAAGTTATATTTAAATAGCCTGTGCTCATGATATCGCAGATTATATCGAAAATCACAGATAAAAGACTAAAGAACTTATATTTCACCTAACGGCTTCGTCAGAGTTAACCACGTGTTGTATCTGTTGTTTGAAAAAGTATGTTGTAATATTGTTAACTCTGACGAAGCCGCAAGGTGAAATATCAGTTATTTAGTCCTTTAGCTTTGATTTTCGATCTTTTTTGCGATGTCATGAGCACAGGCTATTTAAATATAACTTTTTAAGAACCTAATCATAATGATGCTCATCATAGCCATCCAATAAAA
>JAXIVJ010001701.1:0-129455 GCA_036785665.1 Chirona hameri
CGCGACGTAAAACAAAACATCGCGGTGTATGTCTGTCTTCTGCTATAGCAACTGCACAATGATTTCACAATGAAGAGAATCATTAAACGAAAGTTTACCAAGGAAGGAAAGGAAATAACAGTCAATAACTTGCAAACGGTAAATCGCACAGACATTCAAATGGTACCCATCGCTTCGGTGCATCATGACGGGTGCAGTGGTGAATTATAATCAAAGGGATCGGCCAGGAGCACAACCAGAAAACACATTTTGGGAGGGGGAGGATACGGCTGTTGGAGTCGTCATCTCCAGCCCAAAAGGGGCCTCATTTCCGATACAAAGGGGTGCCGCCGGCCCTCACGACTCGAGAGCCGACACCTGCACTCGCAGCCCCCCCCCCCCCCGCGAGGCATGCAGGGGCGCCGACTGCACAGTCACGACTCACAACGCATTATGCCGCCCTCGGAAGGTATCTCGTCGCCCTCGGAAGTATAGGTGGATCTTTTCAGATAAAAGTTGGTGGGGCAAACTATCACATTGTCTGGTTGTTTTGCATATTTGAAGTGAAAAATTGTCATTTTAACGCCAGGGACCGTTCAAATCTGACAAAAGTTGGTGGGGCAAAGCGGGAAGTTTCTGGGGCCCCACCATTTGAATAGGAGAGTTCCCTATTTTTTTCCACCCGCCCTCGCAAGACATCTTGCCGCCCTCAAAAGGCATCGTGCCGTCCTTGGAAGGCATCTTTCCGCCCTCACAGCACATTAGCCACCCTCGGAAAGCGTCATGATTCATGGCGCCCTCGGAAGACATCTTGCCGCCTTCGGAAGGAATTTTGACACCTTCAGAGTGCATTATATCGCCCTCGGAAGGCCTCGGAAGACATCGTGCCACCCTCGGAAGGCAGCATGCCGCACTTGGAAGACATTTTGCAGCCCTGGGAAGGCATTTTCACGCCCTCAGAGCGCATTATGCTGCCCATGTAAGGCATGATGCCGCCCTTGGAAGACATCTTGCCGTCCTTGAAAAGCATCTTGTCGCCCTCAGTGCATTATGCCGCCCTCAGCAGAAGTCTTGTCGCCCTCGGAAGGCCTCGGAAGACGTCTTGCCGCCCTCGGCAGGCATCATGCCGCCCTCGGAAGACATCTTGCCGCTCTCGGAAAGCATTTTGCCGCCCTCATAGCGCATTATGCCGCCCTCAGAAGACGTCTTGCCGCCCTCGGAAGGCATTCTGCCGCCCTTAGAACGTATTATGCCGCCCTTAGAAGGCACCATGTCGCCCTCGGAAGACACATTGCCGCCCTCGGAAGCATCTTACCGCCATCGCAGCTGTAATAAAGGGGCGCCACATTTTGGGAGAGGGGCGCCCATGAGCTTGGGCCAGTGGCGTGCGCAGAAATTCACAAAGGACCAGGTCATGGCCTTGCGGGGTGCCACCAATATTGGCGAACACACTGGCCGGGGGGCGCCGTCACTATCCGGAGGGGCGCCGTCACTCGCCGGAGAGGCGTGGTTACTGGCCGGAGGGGCGCCGTCACTGGCCGGAGGGGCACCGTCAATGGCCGGAGGGGCGCCTTTACTGGCTGGAGGGGCGCCGTCACTAGTCGGAGGGACGCCGTCACTAGCCGGAGGGGCGCCGTCACTGGCCGGAGGGGCACCATCACTATCCGGAGGGGCGCCGTCACTAGCCGGAGGGGCGCCATCACTGACTTGGGGGGGGGGGGGGCACTGTCACTGGCCGGAGAGGAAAGTCACTAGTTAGAGGGTGCCGTCACTCGCCGGAAGGGCGCCATCACTATCCGGAGGTGCGCCGTCGCTCGCTGGAGGGGCGCCGTCACTAGCCGGAGGGGCGCTGTCACGGGCCGAAGAGGGGCGCCCTCACTGGCCGGAGGGTCACTGATCGCCAGCTTTGTATGGGCACCTCAGGTCCAAAGGACCAGGTCATGCCCTGAATGACCGTATACTCGGTACGCCCCTGGGTTGGGCCCTCACTGACATAGGGGCGCATACACATACTGGCAGGGCATTTTTGGTGGCTTTTTAGTTTTTCCTTGGGTTTAATTTTTTAGTGAGTTTTTTTTTAAAAGCGGCGCCGAGGCGCCCTCTCAAAACCCAGAACAGACCCACTTTTTGAGGGGGCGCCTTCGGCGCCCGCTCAAAATGGGGGGGGGGGGTGGTCCGGGGTACCCGGACGCCCCTGGTCGGTAGCGACGCCCCTGGTCATAAGTCAGTTTTTTTTCTTCAAGATATCGACTTCAAATTTGGTACACATATTCACCGAACACGTCTCGATCACATATATTTCGGTTTTTGGAGATTTTTTTTTGTAAAAAACAAAACAAAATGCATTTGGATTTCTCAAAAATGTTCATGAAAAAAGACGAAAAATCGGAGATGGCAGTTTGATAGCCCGGTCTATTGTCAGTAATTTGGTTTAACCCTCGCCCTACGGGAGCTTTTTCAACTTCGCCCTACGGGGGCCTGACAGCCCCCTGTTAACTTCCAAAACAAGCAACTTAGAGCAATGCGGTAAGAAATGCATGTTGCCAGTCATGAGTAGACTTGTCAATGATTCAATGTGAATCGACTACTTTTGATTGAATCATTCTTATTTCAAATGAATGACTCATGAATCGATTCACCTCATGCGCAAACCTGTTGTGAGTCACTGATTGAATCATTCATACAGAGAAAATAGGCTGATTGAATCATTCACTGCTCAAAGAATCATTCTTTTTTGGTCGAACAGCATAAACTGTCCACAAAATATGCCAGCGGCCCAGCATTCATCTGTGCCCTGTGGACAAACCAGGCACTTAATGGCCAATTATATGAGCTCTGTGTCCTGAGCTGTAGCCTGTAATTCATCTATGCGTAAAGAAAGCGAGGCTTTGTGTCCAACTCCAGTGGGCACAAAGCCACTGTTCAATCAGCCCTAACTAAGTGAATACCTTGGAACTGGTAGGGTTAGGAGTGGGTACCTAAATACTTAGAAAAGGTAACTAACTCATACTTTGGTTCATAAACCACACAGTACACGCACACCTTTTTCACACGAAAAATTATCAAAAGGTACCCACCTTTTCCTAATTTCTAGGCTATACCATATCAAAAACTAAATCATAAACAAACATTTGCATGACCTCCGCATGTCCCAAATATCACTGTCGCATCGGCGCCGCTTTATTCCACATCATGCTTTATAAAAATAATACCTAATGCAAAATCAAAATAAATGTTCTATTCGCTTAAAAAAGTGAAACGTAAAGTCATTAATGCTTTTGGAACTTGGAATTTGCAATTATAATAAATATAATAAACATCATTTTATAATCAAAATAAACAACACGCGTGTCCAATTGGCTCACATTCACATTCACATTCGGAAATACATTCGCGGACTATTTGGATTGGCTTCAAAATTTGTACACATATAGATCACGACCTAGTGATCATTCTGGTAAAATCTTAGAGTCGCACATTTCAAATCAAAGGAGTTAGAGCAGGTCATATGTTTAAGGTCAAACAGCAGACTATTCTGATGTGCATGAAAATCGGCACACAGGTAGAGCATGACCTCCCTATCACGCTCATAAAATCTTAGAGTCGCACATTCAAAATCAAAGGAGTTAGATAAAGGAGTCGACACTTCCCTTTAATGTTGAGTGATTGAATCAAGATTGAATCATTCATTATGGTAATGTTGAGTGATTGAATCATGATTGAATCATTCATTATGGTAATGTTGAGTGATTGAATCATGATTGAATCATTCATTATGGTAATGTTGAGTGATTGAATCATGATTGAATCATTCATTATGGTCCGTGAATCACTGTGAATCGACTCATGACAAATATGAATCATTGACAAGTCTGGTCATGAGAGGAATCTAACAATATGCGATTTTTATGTTTCAGGTCAACGGGTGACCTTCCAGGTCAAGTGAATGACCTCGGATTTACCACGTCCAGAACAGCGATTTTGCTCTTCAGAAAACCTCAAAATGAGAAATTGATAAATGTAAATTAAAGGCATGTTCCTAGACCAGTTTTGGCTCAGAATTACAGAAAAGGTAATTATTTGTTCGTATCTTGTCAAAAAAAAGTCAAAGTTTTTTGAAAAAAATGACGTCATCAGTTTCTTACACTTAGAGAGCCATCACTCAGTCAAAAATGAAGATATTGCTTTGAAATTTTGAATGGGTATTGTCCGTACCCAGTTCTCTCACATATATACCGTTTTTTTTCTAAAATCTTTGAAACTTTTGATTTTGTGGGGGGTTTTCCAAAAAAAAGTGTTATTTTTATTTTATGGGTCAAAACTCCCAAATTTGGCAAATCCGAGATTGCCATTTCCAAGAGAATGCCATTTTGTATCTATTGTGAATTGCGTTTGCAATTTGCTTTAAAACTCTGTTTTCTACGATTTTTCCAATATATCTCTTTTTTTTACCAACATGACGTCATCAAAACATGATTATCTCCGAAACTACTTAACCAATTTCAATTACATTTTTAAAGTATACGTATAATTGTTGTAAACTCAGCTACCGATAATTTCAGCGAGATACGCAGCATGTGTAAAAAGTTGTTTAAGAAAAACCTCAGGAGGCCTGTCAGGCCTGTAGGGCGAGGGTTAACCCTCGCCCTACAGGGTGGGGGTCTGACAGCCCCCCCCCCCTGAGGTTTTTCTTGAATAACTTTTTACACATGCGGCGCATCTTGCTGAAATGTTTGGTATCTGAGTTTACAACCATTATACGTGTTATATATAAACAAAAAAATTGGTTAAGTAGTTTGGGAGATAATCATATTTTGATGACGTCATGTTGGTGGAAAAACTATAAATATTTGAAAAATGGTAGAAAATAGAGTCTTAAAGTAAATTGCAACCGCAATTCACCAAAGATACAAAATGGCATTCTCTTTAAAATGGCAATCTCGGATTTGCAAAATTTTGGGGTTTTGACCTCTAAAATAAAACAAAATTATTTGAAGAAAAAAATCCCCACAAAATCAAAATTTTCCAAAGATGTTTGAAAAACCGGAATACATGTGAGAGAACTTAGTATGGACAATACCCATACCAAATTTCAAAGCAATATCTTCATTTTTGACTGAGTGATGGCTCCCTAAGTGTAAGAAACTGATGACGTCATTTATAAAAAAAAACTTTTTTGACAAGATACGAACAAATAATTACCTTTTCTGTATTTCTGAGCCAAAACTGGTCTAGAAACATGCCTTTTTATTTACATTTATCAATTTCTAATTTTGAGTTTTTCTGAAGAGCAAAATCGCTGTCCTGGACTTGATAAATCCGAGGTCATTCGCTTGACCTGGCAGGTCACCCGTTGACCTGAAACTTGAAAATCGCATACTGTTAGATTCTTCTTATGACAGGCAACATGCTGGTTCTTACTGCATTGCTCTAAGTTACTTGGTTTGGAAGTTAACAGGGGGTCTGTCAGGCTTCCCCCCGTAGGGCGAAGGTGAAAAAAACTCCCGTAGGGCGAGGGTTAAGACAATTTAATTTATCTCAAACATTGTACCTTTGAGGGCGTTTTCCACAAACCATTATTTTTCACAACAACCGAAGAACACGATGTCACTCTGACGTCATTCCCGGTTGACCTATCATAACCTCATCTTTCTCCTTTGGCCAACATGTGTAGAATTCATGTGAGAGAAGGTACTGAAAGATGGGTGACGATACTAGTGTTGGTTTAGGAGTTATTGCAAAATAGCGGGAGGGAGGGGGGATACACCCCTCCAGTTAGGTGGCGGCATAGAAGAAAAAAAGTAGCGGGTTATCGGGGTGTAACCCCCGCTCCGTCGCGTCGGGTCGAAGTTGGCGCGGACCCCCGGGTCGGTGAGAGGGTTAATCTGCCATCGGGCATTTATTGGCGTCTCAGTTGAAAGCCATTGATTGAGGCGCCATACATTTCCCGATTTTAAATGCAATCAAGTAACCTTTGAAGGTCTCAATCAAGGGGCTAAATTATTTTTACATTCAGTACTGCATCATTGCATGCTAAGTTTCGGCAACGGTGCAGGAAAATGTTTGAATTTATCTAAGGCACATAAATTTACCTATCCATAATTAGCACCAAACTATATTTGGTAGCAAACGTGGGAAATTCGTTTCTGTTACGAAAACGGCGGAGTCCTGCGGCGGACCATCTCGTTGGGTCCCTTGGTTTGTCCTTTTCCATTTACCGTGGTTTGTCCAAGGTCTGTATATATATATATATATATATATAGGGTTATAGGGATATAGGAGTATTTTATCTACCGTGGATATAGGGGTTGTCTTGTTATCCTGGTTGGGTCAGTGATGAACGGTTGCGGTAGTTAGAACAGCGATGGCTTCAGCTTGGGTTTGAGAACCGGTTTAATTTGCTCGTGAAGGTAGTAAGTATGCAATTATTGCAAACATTTCAAAGAAAATGTTTTTTTAAGTCACACATGGACGTTAGTTTGAGTTCAGCCGGCATTGTTACAGTATTGGTATGGGTTCTCAACTTCACTTCGACTTCGGTTTGAACACAACAAACTCATGATAATGATAAGGTGTTGGTTTAGTGAATGATGCATTTGGTCATGGGATAACTTTTCCTCAGATTATTTTCCCTGGAGAAAATACTTATGTACCTACCTATTCCAGATAATTTCCTTGTGACACATCTTTGTGTGTGCCCACTTATCAACACAATTGAAATATGGTTAATTAGCATAACACTGGGCAAGTCCTAATGCTCTACTTCATTCTGATCACAATACAGGGTGCCCATTGGTACACCATTATTTATTAGTTAATCAGGGATTTTGACCATAAACCCACCATTAGTTATTAGTTAATCCCTATCATATACCTACCAATTGATAGCAAATATCACATTCAGTAACTATGGATGTTTCCCCAAGACATTTTGCACTAACTAATTCCAACTTCAATAATAATATCTCCGCTTCAGTCGCCTTGCCTGTCACCAAACCTTGTTTACATGCCAGCTGATGATGACCGACCTTGATATGACAAGTATAGATGGTGTTCACGGCAGCCAGGCTATGATGTCAGAACTTATTTACGCTGTAGTGTTAGGTTAATGCTGCTCACTAAACCCTATCATGCTCTCACTAAACATTGTTCCTGGTGGGGCACAGGACTTGTATTTGTTTTGATATGCTGCCACACATGAACAGGTGACCAGGAGTGCCCCACCCTCGATCCCAACAACGCACATCACCTTACATTAACACCAGAGAAGTGAGAACAAAAGATAAAATGTTGCAGCACTCCTAGCTAGGAAATAGAAGAAGTAAAAAAGCAAATGAAGAGAGGAGGGCTAAGTGTTAGATGTGGTCAAAAATAAGAAGGCAGAAAGTAGTTGTTGCTGAAATCAACAAGTGACTGCCCCCAACTACGCCCCTGGGAATCATACATTCTGACATTTGCACATATGTAACCGAGTTAGTAAGGATTGCAAGTGTGTGCCCCACTGTCTGCTGCCCCAATCTTGTTACCATCAAGAAAGGTTTGCCAGACAGTGAGGGGCTCACAGACACAATTTCATTCATACAAAGGTTGGGGAAGGCAGGTTCTGGTCGAGGCAAGCAGAAGGTCTTTGCTGGAACCTGGTGAGCCCCCAGCTAAGCAATGCTTGTTGCTGTTCGGTTTCACCCAGGTTCCAGCGTCGATTAGTCAGGGTGGCTTTCGTGCATGATGTAATGAATTGATCTATGAGTTGAAACATGATCTAATTAATTAATATTTCAAGAAAGCAGAAAATAAATAGAGGTACTTTATTGCTCAACACCAATATAAATCTCTATCCCTGATTTACTATGTTTTATTTCAGATTATGGATGTTTATGCATGCTTATGTTGTTTGTTTATATACTGTTACTTAAGGCGGCCGCACACTAGGCCATTCGGCGCGCGATATACTGCGACATTCCGCCTCGGAAAATCGCGTCGATACCGCTGAATATCGTCCTTGTTCCGGCGGATTCGGCGCTGTCTGCTCGCGAGATTCCGCCCCGCCGACCTACAGCATGTCGCAACCTGTGCCTACAGCCTGTCACAAGGTAAATTAATGATGGACATTTTTCGACGAAGATGTAAGTTTAGAACCACGAAACTTTTAGATAACAAATTTCACAGCGGCAAGAGCATGCTGTGCACAATTTGTACCTCTGTCTTGCATATATTCGCCACTGTTGCCTGATCAATTTTGTTGTCCGCGGCTCCGCGGCGTTCAGTCGCGGAAAAAAGCTCGTTCGAATCAGCTTTTTTCCGCCGGTCCGCAGATGGCCGGCCGACGACATTCGTCCGCGATTTTGGACGTTTCGGCTGACGCGAACGCGGAAAGTCGCTAAAGATGCGCGGAAAGTCGTAGCGTTATCGCGACCTCCGCGCGCCGAATGGCCTAGTGAGCGGCCGCCTTTAGTTCTGCAAATTTGTATTATTGTTTATTTATAATGTTATATACATTACAAACTTCATAACCCATTCTTCTGCACTTTGAAGATGACCTTACATACAGTTCACATTTAACACTGCTATGGCTATTATTTTATTCAGGCTCATACTCATTTACATAAATGAGCAAACTACAAGGGATTTTTGTTTCTAGGCTTGTGAGGGAAGCAGGAAAAGGTTATTCATATTCACTGATCATGTGATTTTTAGCGATTTCTTTTATTTGTTTTTTAGTAGTTGGTATTGAGTTTATATGGGGGAATCTGGGGGCAACAATTGAATTCCATAAACGTGGTCCTATCCATGCTATGGTACGTGTCCGGTATAATTTTCGAGTGGATATTTCTTCAAAATGTTGTGCTACTCTTGAAGCTCTGTGATTGGTCTGAGTGATACCGAAGGTCGGCTGCACAGCGTCCGCCACCACGACGTGACCTTGCACGTCAATCACCAGCTCGTGAAATTATTCTGCAGCATTTTCACTCATAAAATATACAGTCATTGTTCCAATGGCGGCATTGACGATCCTTATTTTTCCTGTGTATAGTATCTTCCTGCGTCAATATATCTGCGTAGATGTGGCTACGATCGTGGTGGACGATCAATCGTGACAGCTTCCGGATTTTTTTTTGTTCCAACATTGTTGGGTAAGATACATTCTAAATAGCATACAAGGTACATAATAGCGTCTTGAAATATGCGTAGTGACCAAATAGTTAAGTATTGTAACATATACAATGCTGTGTACATATGGCCAGTATGACCCAATACAGTGTGTCAGTATCGTCTTCATCGCCAAAGTCAATAGCATGACAAGTCTGGTGTTGGGATGTGTCCGAAGTTAGAGCCCAGGCTACACTATGCGTGATAGTACGCAAAGTACGCACGGTTTATGCAAGTTTGCGTCTTTTGCGTAGTCTAAAAATGTTCAGCTGATAGAAAATGCATTGACTGAGCTACACTGGAACAGTGCTCAAGTCATCAGTACTCAGTACTCAAGTCATATCACGCAAACTTGCAAAAGACGCAGCACGGAAGTACGCAATTCTGCAAAAGACGCAAGTACGTAAGTACGCAAAAAAAAATTAAGAGTTTTGAACTTTTCCCCGGTTTTTGCAAGATTGCGTAGTCTGAGACAGTTGGTGGCGCATCGCCGGCAATCTGTATTGTCAATAACTCTTGATAGAATATAGATAGAGACGTGCGACTGGCACCAATGTGTTTGTCTCGTCCAGATGCATCGCCTCAAATGCAACATGACATACCTGGGTCACCAAATGACATTGACCCGAGGTCAAATTTTGAAGTTGACCTAACCAGGACACCATTAATATTTTTTGAAGCGCATTGGCGAGACAAAAACGATGGTGTCAAAATTATTGCTCTATGTTCAACCGATACAAATTAATTCACGTTTTTTTGTTAAAGAAAATGTCATCGTAACCTCTGGAGCCTAAACTATTGAGTATTGACCCACGTGAAATCCCTGACTAATTTTAAGCCTGAGTACTCGAGCACTGATGCGTATTCATCAAAAGGATCAGTCTCACTACCATTTCAACACTATACTACGCAAATCCCGGACGGTGTCAAAAAACGGTACGCAAAAGACGCAAACTTGCAAAAACCGTGCGTACTTTCCGGAACGATCACGCATAGCGGAGCCTGGGCAATGCTATTAGTGGTGTTGTGATGCTTTAAAGGGAGATAATGACCTTTTTCCACAAAAATGGAGTTAGCACCTGAAATCGATAGACGAGACCAAAATATATTGTAAATTCATCAAATTTTGCATATAACAATTCCTACCGCGAGATATTTCAATTCATAGTTGATAAGCGCTCCACGCTTATAGTCAGCAAGCACTCGGTAACGACATCAGTAAATTAGCCTCCCTACGCATTGCTATTTATCATGAAGGTATGCAATATGTTTCCTGCATTCTATCTTTTGCGAATATGTGCCAAACTTTTATGAACAATCAACAATGATTTTAAAGAAGTGCATTGAAATCGGCAGTTTAGGTAGGCCCCCCATGGCAACCTATTTAGTGTCGGCGATTTGTTTATAAGTGCCCATTCAACAACGTTGAACAGATTGACACAAAAGCGCCAGATGTTGCGCTTTCCAATAGTGTAGGGAAAATACCGATCATAAATTTTCCCAAACTTCCAACTTTGAATTAGGGAATAATTGTATTTAATTCTTAAATTTAGATCACATCATTTTAATACCATAACGGTAGCCAAAGAAAGTGTTGCTAACAAAATCAAAAGGTGATTATCTCCCTTTAATGTGTCTGCGTTGTCCACACCACTAACGGCACAAAAAGTCTGATAGTTTGATGTGACCAGCAATTAAACCTTTACCATATTATGTTAACATTAGACACATGTATTTGCACTCACACACAACACCAGATGTGATATGACATGATTTTTTTTTCCAGTCTGGTACCTACTTTTGTTGCTTTTGACTATGCATACTATTTTACCAGATATTTTCCCTTGTGAGAATGATCTAATAATTTGATAGGCTGTATTACATCATAATATTATCATATAATTAAACGTCATATAATAAAAATCATATAATTACATCATAAGGCCTGGCCGCACACCACCGTCCGATCGCCGCAGCGGCTCCGTGGCCGATGGTGGACGCTCAAACAGCAGTTCAAGAACCACCGGCGACTCACCTTCAGTGATGTGCTGGTCGACCTGCGCGCTATGAGGGCCCGCCGATCCGCTGGAGTCGTGATATGCAGACGGTAGCATGAGAAAGTCACCATCAAAGACACTTGAGACACGCTTCACCGGGCGATATAAGACATGATAGGCTGCACATGATAGGGCCGCTGCCCACTCTACTGATTATACATAAGAGCATACACAGTTTTTGAGCAAACACACACAGTTTATTCTACGATCACCAGAAATGTCGTCCATATAATCCCATATAAAACCACATCGCTACAGACTGTTACACTGAGAGCTCTTCAATCCACAGCGCACATGCCACATCTACCCAGCCGACTGGCGCGCCCCCTACAACCCCCGCCACCGACCGGAGTGCCACCTACTTTAGCGCCGCCACCTACCCACCTACCAGCTCCATCAGCACACCGGCGCAGTCCTATGGGTGGAGGAAAACGACAGGCCTGCCGTGGGCGCCGGTCCGCGGCTCGTTCAGACAGCGGACCTGATGCTGCTACAGCGAGGCCACCGTCTGGGCGATGTTGTCCACCTCGATACAGATGTGGTGCATGCCGCCCGACGGGTTCTTGTCCAGGAAGTTCGTGATGGGACTGTCGGGCTCGAGCAGGTGCAGCAGCTCCAGTTTGGTGTTGCCCAGGTTGATGATCACGGTGCGGACCCCGTGCGCCGGCAGCGCCTCGGGCTTGCTGACATCATCCCCCAGCTCATCCCTGAATAGAGTAGTGGATTTCTTCAGGTCGGGTGTGGCGAGGGCCACGTTGAGCCGACCCAGCTTCCACAGCATCTTGGGCACACAAGTCGCCGGCGTCTCCGTGGGCTGCGCGGCTGAGCGGTACGACCACCGTCCGTGAACCAGAGCCATGTGCCGCCAACCGCGGCCAGGCATCACTGCACAGCTTGAGCGCCATATCGGTAGTTGACACGCGGGGTGCCCTCCTGGAGGTCACGCTCGGCCACGGCGCCCCCGTCCAGCAGCTGTCGCCTCCTCCCCGCAGCAGCCGCTCCCTCTGCGGCTCGATCTCGGCCAAGAACGTGTAGGCGCGCCAGCCGCAGTAGACCAGACAAACCCCAGTAACTCCCTGCAAGTGTAAACACCTGCCCGGTGAAGCGTGTCTCCAAGTGTCTTTGATGGTGACTTTCTCATGTTACCGGCTGCATATCACGCAGCAGCTCCAGCGGATCGGCGGGCCCTCATAGCGCGCAGGCCGACCAGCACATCACTGAAGCTGAGTCGCCGGTGGTTCTTGAACTGCTGTTTGAGCGTCCACCATCTGCCACGGAGCCGCTGCGGCGATCGGACGGAGTTGTGCGGCCAGGCCTTATGATATGATGTTGTATTATATGACGTTTAATTATAAATATTCTGATGTAATACAGCTTATCAAATTCTTAGATCATTCTCACAAGGGAAAATATCTGGTAAAATATTATGCATAGTCAAAATCAACAACAGTAGGTACCAGACTGGAACAAAAAATCATGTTATATCGTCGACATGTCCAGCGTAACTCGCCGATTGCGCCGAAATTTCGGCGCAGCGTCCAGCGTAAATTACCAATTGTACCAAAATTTCCAGTGGAATCGAATCCGATTCCGGAATTGATTCCGTTTTTACGGGAATCTGAATCGGATTCGATTTCATTGGTTTCTGGGTGGAATCGGAATCAGATGGAATCAATCATTTTTATAATATGATGGAATCGGAATCAATGGCAATGTCAAGTGATTCAGTGTTATTTTCGTTAAAAAAAACACTCTGACCATGAATTTAAGTTTTTCTGAAGGCAATTTGTTTATTTGAGCATGCATACATAAAGCAAAGCTAGGCGATTATTTTGTACTAATGAGGGTCAATCAACATGGTCAGTAATTCGACTTATTTAGGTGGAGACATACAATGATGTTCGCTTATGGCATTTTTATGTTTGTTGTACCATACATTCCATAATATTATCATATATTTCAAGACAGTGATGTTTGTTTGAAAAATAGCAGCTTACAATATGTCCAACTGTCCATGCATCATGATCATAGCCAGGTATGTCTAAATATCATATTGTTTTAAACCTTCGTTAAACTTTGACGTTTCTGAACTGTCACGATTTTGCAGCATAGGCTAGTTTTTCAACAAACTCATGTTTTTTGTTAAAAGTTATATAACAAAATAGCCATATTAAATATACCTGTATACTATATTTAATATTGCTCGTCATGTCATTCATGTTATTTGTACAAAATATAGATATGATCGGACATTTTTGTTGCAGAGTGAAATCAATGGAATCGGATTCGGAATCAAGCTTTTTAGTTGCCCTGGAATCGGACTCTGAATCGATTCCCCTAGTCAAATATCTATTGGAATCGGAATCAGACCCATCTGGCTTGGCATGGAATCAGAATCGATTCTGCTGAAGCGGAATCAAGCGCAAATCTGTAATGAGATCAACGCACTGGCACATAGTGCTCTTTTCCTTGGATGGCTCGTGATCCCAGTGCATGATCTCTGAGAACGAAGTGTGTCGTGATTTGTAACTGTACTGTATTTGATAATTTTACTCAGCATTACCACGTTGGAATCAGTGTCTCTGACTGCCCTTGATAGTATGGCCTTATCAGGTGTGTAACTGGCCATGGGAATATGGTGGACGCCACGCAGTTGTGTGAGGTATGTTCTCGGCATAGATGGCAACAAATATCGGCACTCAGGTCGTTGGTGTACGACAGTTTGCCAGTGTGCCAAACAGCTCCGTGTTAATAACGCAGCACACTGAACGTTACCAGTGAGGTGACCATAGGGCAGACAGCGCCTCCAAACAGCGGGTCGGCCCTGGCCCAGTGTCCCAAAATTCCATTTTTGCTTTGGTGTCGAGAGTGGAAAATTAGAGCTAAAAAAGACGAGAGTGGAAAATTATGTAGAAAATGGTACAATATTGATTTTTGTTTTGAATATGAAAAGCAGTAGTTTTCGTTTAAATCATGTACCTACTTTTAGTCGATATTTATGTCAGAATCAATATCACTATTCATAATTTGGGAGTGGAAAATTCACTCCTAAATTGGAGATTGAGAGTGGAAAATAATTCAAATTTGGGTGCCATTTCCCACCCAAATCGTAATTTGTTGGGAAACTGCCCTGGCCGTTCGCCGACAAGGCCCGGTCACTAATGGTCGGCCCTAAACCTGCTTAGAAGCCTCCAGGAAAGGATGTTATATATAACACATTCAATTAGCTTTCAATTTCGGCGCAAAGTTGGTGAAATTTCGGCTTAAGTTTTGGTGCGCCGAATGTCGGCGCATGATGGTCGCTGAGGTGTTCCGCATAGTGCGTGGATATTTTCCAGTCCGTAGTAGGTATACATTTGTTGCCTCAGAACTTACAAAGTTGTGCCTCAATATGCAACACATCAAGCTAGGCTCAGACTTAAAAGTCTGCTGTGAAACTGGTTGAACTGATTGAACATCAACAGGATAAATAGTGTAGCCAGTAAACCTTTCTGGTGGCTCACTCTGGGAAGCAAATAAGTTTGCATGATGGCAGAGTACCAGGGTACCATGGATGGGTACCATGGATGGGTACTATGGGTACCATGATTACCATGAGTGCCATGGGTACCATGGGTACCATGGGTACCATGGGTACCATGGGTACCATGGGTACCATGGGTACCATGGGTACCATGGGTACCATGGGTACCATGGGTACCATGGGTACCATGGGTACCATGGGTACCATGGGTACCATGGGTACCATGGGTACCATGGGTACCATGGGTACCATGGGTGCCATGGGTACCATGGGTACCATGGGTACCATGGGTACCATGGGTACCATGGGTACCATGGGTACCATGGGTACCATGGGTGCCATGGGTACCATATAACCTCAGTAGTTTTGGCACTGTAAACCCCCAATCTCCCGCCACAGAACAGGTGCTAGTTGCATTGGTGCTCTCTGTGTCTGGTTGTGTCATGCCTACCAGGTTGCAAGTCTGGCCTGTGTCAATCTTTCCTTGAGCTCCTAAGTAGCTTTGTTATCTTTTCAGGTGAGCTACTGATTTCTGGGCTAGGATCTGTGGATGTAGAATGTAGAGTTTGACTAATTGGCAAATTAATACGTACTCCCTTACATAATGAACTGGTATGGAGTATGGACATCCTGATATCAATTAATTGAGTTTCACCACACTGACTCTTGAGAGATATGAGAAGCTACCCCTCATGCCACTGGATATATTCTCATGATGAACTATCTACATTTGTTTAAAAGTGCGGGAACATAATGTTTGTTATGCCAAGCTTCGCTGGGATATACACATTTTTCGTCTGAACGGAACTCTAGGGCACAAGTAACATGTCTTGTGTTAACTAATGACACACATGCATTTTACAACTCCCTACAGGCTTGATTCTTGAATGTGTTTGAATGATCTCATGTTGCACCCATCTCATAGTGTCTATGCCTCAGGAGTCAGGACAGGCTGGATTCACATTTCACAATTCCAGCCCCTGATGAATATTTGCAATTGTAATATTTTAAGAGCACAGGTAGTGTTTTCACTTGCTCAATACACATAATTTATGCAAATTGAAATGTTTAATTTATAGGCCTATGAAATAATAGTATTTGACCTTACTACCCATTGGGCCAGCAAAACTTAATTATCTAATCTTGACATTTTGTACATTGTTGTCATGGCTTGATTATGCAAATAATAACACCTTGTTTTAGTTAAGGTGGAGTTGCAGTGACTGGACAACTTTCACTTTCTTTTGGCTCTCAATTCTGTTTTCTAGATGGCTTTGTCTCATCAGTGGTAGTATGCATGTTAAGATTTTGAGATCAGTGGATGGCATTTTTGTTCAGATTTATTTGTTAAGTGTGATTTATTGATTGGTCTATTTAGCACCCTTAAACCCAACAACATCATCGCTATTTTGCTTGCAGAGCGATACAGTGACTTTAAAAGGATTGAAGTTGGCAAGAACTGACAAGATTCATCGGGGTTGTAATCAGCCAAAATGGACAGGTAAATATCAACCGGCGCGATTATGCGGCGGTTTTGTTCACAATTTCGCGTTCTTGTTTTGCTTACTTTATATTTATTGCAGATGCTGTGAACATTAACTGCGCTGCGAGCCGCTCCGATTCAGAGAAGCCTACAGTAATCGGCTTCAGTGAAGCAATTCAATCAGTTGCGCATATTCCTCGTTAAAGATGCTTGCCAGACCGCCAGTTAGGTACAGATTGTTCCGTCAAAGGCATTCCTGCTCACGATTCCTTAGCCCACTATATAAAGAAACCATGCATGCATAGTTGCATTGCTGTTCGTACCAGGGAAAGCGGTTGTTGACAGTCCTGTGTTCGCATACGATATTCACGTGCTTTGATCGCAAACGGTAGTGCCGCCGGCAGTTTGTAATCCGTTTCTGGCTCGTCATAGTCAAGGGGCTGCGGAGTCGGAGTCGGTGATTTTGGCCGGAGTCGGAGTAGGTAAAATTGCCGACTCCAACTAGTGCTGACTCCAACTAGTGCCGACTCCAACTGGTGTCAGTAATGTGCAGCGCATGGGAAAAGTATTTGTCAGGTGTGTTTAGTGAACCACCAGTGGCGATGACTAAAACAAAATCATGCCCCTTCGACTTTGTTTGCTTTGATTCCCTTGTCATTTAATCATTTCAATCATGAGATGTGTACCACGATGGGCGAAATAGAACCTAGGATGTGTCGTCGAATGCACATACAAAATGTCACCACCGAGGAACTGAAGCAACGATCACGAAAAATCAATACACACGGGTTTAAAGTGACGTATAGCCTGCTCAGGCGAATCAAGCGTTGGCAAATTAATTAACTATAGCATCTAATTGTTGCTTAATATGCATGTGGTTGGTAAGATTGTGACAAGACCTGACAAATTCCATTTGTCTACTTCCGGAATGATAAAATAGAAGTTTTCGTCAGATGTCTAACTTTATCATTTAAGTACTACATTTTCCATCAACTGAGCTCCAATCTTGAAATGGAAATATTTTTGCTGCGGTGGTTACTTCCTGTGCCTGCTGATAACAACTCAGCTAATTTAAGACCGGAGTCGATTCCGGAGGGTCGGAGTCGGAGTCGGAGTTACCTGAAAAACGATGGGCTCCGCAGCCGTGGCCATATTTAGGAACCAGTGCAATATTTGCGGTATTGTATCAACACCCCCGCCAGTGTGTTGCTGCTGATGGCTTAATTGTCGCGTGGACGGATCGGATGGCCGCCGACGTGCCGCCGCCGCCGCCGCCGGCTGGCCCGGCCCCCTATCGAGCCCGACGCCGGTGTTTACCCCGTAGCCAGGTAACCGACGATCCGATTCGACGCAGCGGCCGGCGGCTCTGGCTCTGCCCTCGTGCCCGCCCGCCGCGGCGGCAGGCCGGTGGTGGTGGGGGGTGGGGGGATCGAATTCGGTGATTCACGCTGGACCGGGACACCGGCTGGTCACCGCCGGATGCCGGGCGTGTGACCCGCGCGTGACCCCTTGTGACGCCTGTGACGCGTGACGGAGGTCCAGGCCGTGTTACGGCACCGTGCCATCCTGTGTTGCAGCCCGCAGAGGACCGCGCTGTCCGATAAGACCAACTTCCCTGGACTGCGCCTGGCAGGAGAAGGCAAGGTAACTGGGGCGGCAGACAGCCCGTGGCAAGGTCACAGGTCTCAAACTGTGAGGAATAATGGTTCGTTTTGTGTGTGTGGGTGTGGGTGTGTAGTATTTTCATGGTTATTTATAAATTTAATATCGTTTTCTTTTGTTCAAGAACCGGTTACCGTTGTTTTTGGTGGCTGGCTGTTCTGTTTCTGTAGTTAACCCGCGCATTGCAGGGGCTTTGCGCCGAACACGAACTGCAGGGGGGGTGATTTCCGCCCCCCCCCCCTGAGATCTCGAAAACTACGCAACGTAACGAGAAGCGGAAAAAGGCATTTGATAGCTTCATACATATTCTATCGAAAGTATTTCAGTGTTTTTTAGAGTCAGGTCAAAATTGAGGTCACCAGAGGTCATCAAAGGTCAAATTTTCCATGTTTTTTCCTGTTTTAGGACATCGCTCCAGGCATTCCCATATATCTCAGAAACGATGATAGTTAGAAACAAACGGAAAAAAGCAAACGCCAGCCAGTTAAATTTGTAATCGCTGAGGTGTCCTCAGATTTGATCTCAGGTCAATATTTGAGGCTCCAGAGGTCAAAAAGAAAAAAAAAGAAGTTTTTTTGCTAAATCGTTTTTGCTATTAACTTTTTACTTAATAAAGATAACGGAAAACTGTTTACGCCATTGTGTTTATCTTGTCAAGGCGCTTTGCATCATATATATGGTGACCTTGTTAAGTCAACTTAATCATTTGACCTAAGGTCAAGGTCAAGTGGTGACCCAAGTAGGGCATGTTGCATATGGGAAGACGTGTCTCGACGAGACAAACACATTGATGTCTGTTTTACTTCTCTATCTTCATTATGTCGAGAGTTATTGACAAAAAAGTGATGGTGACCTCGCATGACCTCAAATGACCCAATAGGGGTCACTGAACAAAACTTACACTTGGATCATCAAGAATATCCTATAATAACATGATCCAGAAGTAATTGGACTAGTACCATGCATATCCTTGCAATAGGAAGCATTTGTATATTTCTCCATTGACTTATTATGGGGAGGTTACGAAATTGACCTGACCTTAGGTCACCGATATCAAAATTCCGAGTTATACGAATTGTAAGTACTGATGCCCTCATGACATCCTGTAAGTTTCAACCTGATCGGTGAAAAACTCTGGCTTTGGCACAACTGCAAACATTGTTGGTGGTGGGGTCACTTGACCTGGTCTGGTGACCTGACCTGAGATGACCCGAGGATATTTTTTTCTCTCAAAGTGTGCGCAATTGATGTCCTAACAGGTGTATCAAAACCCGGCGGCGCTGCGCGCCGCCGTTTTTTCGCTATCTTTGAAAAACCTGAGGGGGGGGGGGCGGAAATCAACCCCCCCTGCAGTGCGCGGGTTAAGATTCGCTTGTGCTGGTCGGGTATTTCGATCTTAAGGAATTGTGAGCATATGTTTCATCCTCTTTTTGGACGACCAGATGGTTGGGGAATCACGAAGATGTATGCGTTTGCCATTTTGCATCGATCTCTCGTACTTTTTGTTCGCGGTATGATTTACACATCGTGTTGATGTAATCATTACTTAGCCAGGTCATGATTTTTGTTAAATTATTTAACTGTATTGGATTGGCCTTCGTTATGTTATTTGCAAGGAATGCTAACCGTTCGGCGCGTGGAACTCCTCTACTTTGAATTAGAGCCACCGTAGCAATATGGGCACATTCAATCCAGGCATGTTCGAATTTGACTGTGAACCATGGACCCCGCTCTTATGAACATGCTGTGTGGTCCTCTAGCTTTGTATTGCCTCAAATATAATTTTAGAGCATGTGCAGTTTCTGTACATTGTACAATGCTCGACAATGCCCTGCTCCATGCTCCCGTGGCAGCTAGCTTTGTTATGCGCTCGTGCGTCCGTGTCCATGTGTGTGTGTGTGTGTGTGTGTGTGTGTGTGTGTGTGTGTGTGTGTGTGTGTGTGTGTGTGTGTGTGTGACTTTGCTGCGTTCTGTGCAGAGCTGGAAGGGGCCGTGTGAACCTTGCACCGCCTCCTCCTCCACCGCCGCTCCGCCGTGCGGGCCGCAGGCGCTGAACGAGACGGCGCCGGCAGCGGGACGCGGCCGGCGAGCGCTCGAGCTCGGCCTCACCGCCGCCCGCCAGTCGTCCGCCGCCGCCGACTCGTTCGCCGCCAACCAGAGCTGGCCGGCCGCCGCCCCCGCCGCCGCCCCCGCCCCCGCCGCAGACATGATGCCGTGGGATACGCCGCCGATGCGTCGGCCGAAGCCGGACAGGACTCTTCTGAAAGGTGGGTGGCGACGCAGGCTGCGATGCCGGAGTGGTGTGCGGAGTGCTGACCGGGCACGCGCTCAGTCAGCCAATCAGCCGTGCTGACCCACTTTTGCCAAGGCTACTGGAGATAATATGGGTTTTGCTTGGAAAGTGAGGCGTTTGGCGATTAGGCGTCTTTTCTTGGAGAGTACGTCGCTCTTTGTGGCGCTGAGTACAGACAAAGATTGTGTACTCGGGACCAGAAAAGTAAGGAACGGGCCCGTTTTCCACAAAGTGGCCGATACCGCGAGACGTTGCCCGCTGCATCTTGTTCTAAAATAGCCCTTAACGCCCAGCAGATGCAACTTTGCTGCGTAATGCGCAGTAATATGTAAACTGAAACGCAATTACTCAATCGACTGCCTGTGGCCATTGATTACTCGTGTTGCGCGGGCTTGTCAAGCTTATTCAATTTAATCGAAACCGGGATGTGCTCATACTCATATGATTGTGGCCACTGCGATTATTGGCTCGTGAGATGCGGTCTCTGACTTTGACCCTCTCTGGCACAGGCGACAACCTGTTCAGCTTCAGCTTCAACGGCGCCACCACCCGCTCCCCGTACCGGTGTCAGCAGCGGGCCTCTGACGCCGCGGCGCGCTCGCTCAACGACTCGTGGGCGTTCTACAAGTCGTTCTCGCCGGCGGACGTGCTGAGTGCGCAGACCCTGTTCATCACGCCGACCAAGAGTGTGTTTACTATCGACAGCCGGACATCACAGGTCGGTCACGGGTCACAGGAGGTCACAGGACACAGCACACGGGACACAACACGCAGGGCAGGTCACAGCACGCAGGGCAGGTCACATGACACAACACGCAGGGCAGGTCACAGGACACAGCACGCAGGGCAGGTCACAGGACAACACGCAGGTCAGGTCACAGGACAACACGCAGGTCAGGTCACATGACACAGCACGCAGGGCAGGTCACAGGACATAACACGCAGGGCAGGTCACAGCACGCATGGCAGGTCACAGGACACAACACGCAGGGCAGGACACAGGACACCACGCAGGGCAGGTCACAGGACACAACACGCAGGGCAGGTCACAGGACACAACACGTAGGGCAGGTCACATGACACAACACGCAGGGCATGTCACAGGACACAGCACGCAGGGCAGGTCACAGGACACAACACGTAGGGCAGGTCACAGGACAACACGCAGGGCAGGTCACAGGACACAGCACGTAGGGCAGGTCACAGGACACAACACGCAGGGCAGGTCACATGACACAACACGCAGGGCAGGTCACAGGACAACACGCAGGGCAGGTCACAGGACACAGCACGCAGGGCAGGTCACAGGACAACACGCAGGGCAGGTCACAGCACGCAGGGCAGGTCACAGGACACAACACGCAGGGCAGGTCACAGGACACAACACGCAGGGCAGGTCACAGGACACAACACGCAGGGCAGGTCACAGGACACAACACGCAGGGCAGGTCACAGGACACAACACGTAGGGCAGGTCACAGGACAACACGCAGGGCAGGTCACAGCACGCAGGGCAGGTCACAGGACACAACACGCAGGGCAGGTCACAGGACACAACACGTAGGGCAGGTCACAGGACAACACGCAGGGCAGGTCACAGCACGCAGGGCAGGTCACAGCACGCAGGGCAGGTCACAGCACGCAGGGCAGGACACAGCACGCAGGGCAGGTCACAAGACACAACACGCAGGGCAGGTCACATGACACAACACGCAGGGCAGGTCACAGGACACAACACGTAGGGCAGGTCACATGACACAACACGCAGGGCAGGTCACATGACACGGCACGCAGGGCAGGTCACAGGACAACACGCAGGGCAGGTCACAGCACGCAGGGCAGGTCACAGGACACAACACGTAGGGCAGGTCACATGACACAACACGCAGGGCAGGACACAGCACGCAGGGCAGGTCACAGGACACAACACGTAGGGCAGGTCACAGGACAACACGCAGGGCAGGTCACAGGACACAACACGCAGGGCAGGTCACAGGACACAACACGCAGGGCAGGTCACATGACACAACACGCAGGGCAGGTCACAGGACAACACGCAGGGCAGGTCACAGGACACAGCACGCAGGACAGGTCACAGGACACAGCACGCAGGGCAGGTCACAGGACAACACGCAGGGCAGGTCACAGCACGCAGGGCAGGTCACAGGACACAACACGCAGGGCAGGTCACAGGACAACACGCAGGGCAGGTCACAGCACGCAGGGCAGGTCACAGGACACAGCACGCAGGGCAGGTCACAGGACAACACGCAGGGCAGGACACAGCACGCAGGGCAGGTCACAGGACACAGCACGCAGGGCAGGTCACAGGACACAACACGCAGGGCAGGTCACAGGACACAGCACGCAGGGCAGGTCACAGGACAACACGCAGGGCAGGTCACAGGACACAGCACGCAGGGCAGGTCACAGGACAACACGCAGGGCAGGTCACAGCACGCAGGGCAGGTCACAGGACACAACACGCAGGGCAGGTCACAGGACACAGCACGCAGGGCAGGTCACAGGACAACACACAGGGCAGGTCACAGGACACGCCACTTTTCATAAGTCACAGGTCACATGGCATGTCATAGAACATGTCACAGAACATGCCACAGGTCACAGAACATACCACAGGTCACATAATATGCCACAGGTCACATAATATGCCACAGGTCACAGAACATGCCACAGGTCACAACAGTGACCTAGCATTGGGAAATTTGGGTGGAAAACGACACCCTATGGATGCTATTTGTCCACTCTTTTTCCAAATTTTCCTCTTAATTTTCCACTCTTTATTCTAAAATGTATTGGATAATTTGAACTCTATACTGATTTATGGATGTAATGATAGGACAAGACAGGGAAAGACAGGTCAAAATTGGCATAGGTAATAACTAATTCTGGTGAGCGGGTAATTGGACATTAATAAAGCCGAATACAAGGGCTTTTGGTTGAATTTTCCACTCTTTATGCTTATTTGTAGCCATAGTTTGCCATTCCGCACCCAAGCTCCAAAGCAATCCTAGGACCCTGGCTCACAACATACCACAGGTCACAGAACATGCCACAGGTCACAACATACCACAGGTCACAACATACCACAGGTCACAGAACATGCCACAGGTCACAGAACATGCCACAGGTCACAGAACATGTTACAGGTCACAGAACATGTTACAGGTCACAGGGCGCGTCATAGGTCATAGACCAAATGTACTAGAACACGTCACAGATCGCAGGTGGGTCACATGACATGTTACAGGTCGCAGTACGCATGCCAGGTCACAAGACACAGGTCACAAGCCACAGGTCGCTAGACGCAGGTCACAAGACACAGGTCACAAGACACAGGTCACAAGACACAGGTCACAGACGCAGGTCACAAGACACGGGTCACAAGACACAGGTCACACGATACAGGTGACAGGTCACACGACACAGGTCACAAGGCACAGGTCACAAGGCACAGGTCACAAGACACAGGTCACAGACACAGGTCACAAGACTCAGGTCACAAGACACAGGTCACAGACACAGGTCACAAGACACAGGTCACAAGACACAGGTCTCAAGACACAGGTCACAAGACACAGGTCACAAGACACAGGTCACAAGACCCAGGTCACAGACACAGGTCACAAGACAGGTCACAAGACACAGGTCATAAGACACAGGTCACAAGACACAGGTCACAAGACCCAGGTCACAGACACAGGTCACAGCCACAGGTCACATACACAGGTCACAATACACAGGTCACAGCCACAGGTCACAATACACAGGTCACAAGACACAGATCACAGACACAGGTCACAGACACAGGTCACATATACAGGTCACATACACAGGTCACATACACAGGTCACATACACAGGTCACAGACACAGGTCACAAGACACAGATCACAGACACAGGTCACAATACACAGGTCACAAGACACAGGTCACAAGACAAAGGTCACAGACACAGGTCACATACACATGTCACAAGACACAGGTCACAAGACACAGATCACAGGTCACAGACACAGGTCACAATACACAGGTCACATCCACAGGTCACAAGATACAGGTCACAAGACACAGGTCACAAGACACAGGTCACAGACACAGGTCACAATACACAGGTCACAATACACAGGTCACAATACACAGGTCACAATACACAGGTCACAATACACAGGTCACAATACACAGGTCACAAGACACAGGTCACAGACACAGGTCACAGGCACAGGTCACAGACACAGGTCACAAGACAGGTCACAGACACAGGTCACAAGACACAGGTCACAAGACACAGGTCACACAGACACAGGACACAGACACAGGACACAAGTCACAAGACACAGGTCACAAGACGCAGTTCACAGACACAGGTCACAAGACACAGGTCACTAGACACAGGTCACAAGACACAGGTCACAAGACCCAGGTCACAGACACATGTCACAAGACACAGGTCACAAGACACAGGTCATAAGACACAGGTCACAGACACATGTCACAGACACAGGTCACAAACACAGGTCACAGCCACAGGTCACATACACAGGTCACAATACACAGGTCACAGCCACAGGTCACAAGACGCAGGTCACAATACACAGATCACAGGTCACAGACACAGGTCACAGACACAGGTCACATACACAGGTCACATACACAGGTCACAGACACAGGTCACAAGACACAGGTCACAGACACAGGCCACAATACACAGGTCACAAGACACAGGTCACAAGACAAAGGTCACAGACACAGGTCACATACACATGTCACAATACACAGGTCACAAGACACATATCACAGACACAGGTCACAGACACAGGTCACAATACACAGGTCACATCCACAGGTCACAAGACACAGGTCACAGACACAGGTCACATACACAGTTCACAAGACACAGGTCACAGACACAGGTCACAATACACAGGTCACAATACACAGGTCACAAGGCACAGACACAGGTCACAGACACAGGTCACAGACACAGGTCACAAGACAGGTCACAGACACAGGTCACAAGACACAGGTCACAAGCCACAGGTCACAAGACACAGGTCACAGACACAGGTCACAAGCCACAGGTCACGGTGTGTCGCAGACCACAGGTCACGCGGTCACAAGTCATAGGCCATAGGACACGTCACAGGTAACAGACAGGCCAACGGCGCTGAAGGTCGGAAGGGCAGGAGGTGGTGGCGCGTAAGAGTGTGGCGGGAAGTTATGGGACGGCAGAGAGCGGACAGTCAGTCATCTCAAGGCTAACCTCGGGGCATGAGGATGGGGAATAGCCAGCCATCGCAGGCTTTAAAGGTTCAAACCAGAACTGATCACGTCCCACGATTTCGCTGCGTCTTTAGTCCCGTGTAGTGTGGGCGCCGCCTGACAAAGGCGGTCTGCTCGCTCATCATTCCCAATCATCATCGTGATCGAGTCCCATGTGTGCGTCTTTAACCGCTGCGTCTGCCGCCGCCCTGTCCCCTCAGATCCTGATGTGGAACGACATGGCGTCCGACCTGCTGGGCTACTCGGGCTCCGAGCTGAGCCAGCTGCGGCTGCGGGACCTGTTCGTGGCCGCCGAGAGCAGGCCCCGCATGGAGGAGGCGCACCTCAGCTCCGAGGGGAACGTGGTGGTGTTCGCCGGCAATGTGGTACGTACTGCCGGGCGGCCAGCAGCCCCCGGCGCCCTCTGCCGACTGTCGGTGGCGCTGGTGGACTGTGCGCTGGAGTGGTGCGCGGGGGAGTGCGGCGCGCCTGTTTGGGTGTAGTGCAGTACTGCCGGCGCTGCTGCTGTTTATCTGCACACATTCTGAAATATACGCTCCCTTCGTTGCTGGCTTTGGTGAAGAGCTAGTATATCATGTTGCTTCTGCTGTTGTTGCCACTGTTGATGCTGGTATTGGTGTGAGCTGTTGTTGCCACTGTTGATGCTGGTATTGGTGTTGGGTGTTTCTGTCTGTCGTCCTGTCACTGGGTCTTGTGTGCGGCCCTTGTGTCGGTGTGTCGCCTGCCTTGTGCTGACCCGCCGCCTCATCGACTCCGACCCAGGTGGAGGTGAAGACGAAAAAGGGCGATGTGGTCCCGGTGTCGCTGTGGCTGCGGAAGATTGAGACGAGCGCGGCCGAGCGCCGCTGCGTCGCCGTCCTCGAGCCAGTCCAGAGGAAGACCGTGACGGTGAGTACGGGGTACAGCCGGCGGGGTTGTCGGGGTACAGAGGGAGATTGTGACGGTGAGTACAGCCGGCGGGGTTGTCGGGGTACATAGGGATATTGTGACGGTGAGTACTGCCGGCGGGGTTGTCGGGGTACATAGGGAGATTGTGACGGTGAGTACAGCCGGCGGGGTTGTCGGGGTACATAGGGAGATTGTGACGGTGAGTACAGCCGGCGGGGTTGTCGGGGTACAGAGGGAGATTGTGACGGTGAGTACAGCCGGCGGGGTTGTCGGGGTGCAGAGGGAGATTGTGACGGTGAGTACAGCCGGCGGGGTTGTCGGGGTACAGAGGGAGATTGTGACGGTGAGTACAGCCGGCGGGGTAGTCGGGGTACAGAGGGAGATTGTGACGGTGAGTACAGCCGGCGGGGTTGTCGGGGTACAGAGAGAGATTGTGACGGTGAGTACAGCCGGAGAACCCGGGGCGCTGATCCGGCGGAAGGGTCGTCATGTCACTACCGTTGTCATGGCGACCGTGTGTCTAAGTGGGCATTGCTCGGTGGTTGTGTTGGACCGTCTGGTTTGCTGAAAAGCCGAAAGCCTGTCGCTTTGTGGTTGAGTGGTGGTTGATAAATATTGCACGTAGTTGTGACTAGGTCAAAATGGCATGTGCTATAAGTTATAACTGCCTCATGGATTTGTGGAGTGGTGCATGACTGACACGCGATATATCGGACGCTCTCACTGCCAGGCATAGTACGTGTGCCGCATACGGTTAACTGCAGTTCGGAGGGTGTGGAAGGTAGATTAAACTCAGCGGTAAAACTACTGGAAAACATGGCTACGGTCGGGTCGGGCCGCCAATATGTATATTTGTATACACAGTTGACGGGAGACCTCGCGTGCGCTTCGCGTTCACTCTGTAACAAACAAATCGTTTCGTCAATGAATTAATCATCTGTCTCATAGGTAATCGGACTTGGGATTTTCTGCGTAAGTCGATTTTGATGTTGCTATCAGCTGACACAGGTTTCGTAGAACTTTGTATATTAATAGAACAAGCTTGTTTTGTACTCAGTGCTTTGGTGCCCCAGAACAGGACAGATCAAATCCACGTTTGATCAGTTGGACGGAATGCGTCAAAATATGTCCTTGCTCTGCACTCTTCTCTCAACAATGTACGCTCTATGTAGTAGTAAACGGCCAACGTGATCGGTACATCATAATATTTACGAATGATGAGCAGACTTTTGAGTTGGTCTTGCATCCCTGGGATTGCATGCTGATGTGATGTCACTGGATGCAAATGGATTACGAAACGGAGCCGTTGCTATATTCGTCTTCGCCGTCCTGTGTTGACATCTGCTGGGTAGTTTTCCGTGTAGCGATGAGCGGTCTGCAGACTCCTGGACCCAGTCCGAGAATGTAACGAAATGTAACGAAATGTAACGAAATTTAATGCAATGTAACGAAATGTAATGCAATGTAACGCAATTTAACGCAATGTAACGCAATGTAACGAAATGTAATGCAATGTAACGCAATGTAACAAAATGTAACGAAATGTAACGAAATGTAACGAAATGTAACGAAATGTAACGAAATACGGTCTGCCATACAGCAAACTGGAGCCCAAAGCTGACTGAATTCAGGTCTGACTCGCCTCATGTTGGGTCCGAGATGGCTGTCTAGCAGACTGACAGGTCTGCGGGTCTGCGAAGAGCTTTGAACGGGAAATGTAAATTCAGCGTAGATAATGCGCCATGTGGCCATGTGGCGAAGTGTTGCTTGACTGTCAATTCCTGCCACGACTATGATGACGTGATGCTCGGCGCAGCTCTATACCAGTGATGCTGCTGCGCGTTGTTTTCCGCCTTCGGAAAGTTTAATCCCCCCCCCCCCCCCCCCACGATGTGGTCGGAGAATACGCCGTTGTACCGGACAACGCATAACTGGGCCGTCACTGGGCTACGTTCCCTAATGACGTCATGTGGATGACATGAGCGCGCTGACTCAGCCGCACCGTATTATGCATGGCGGCGTCCCTGTTACCATGGCAACGTTCCACCGCCCGGTGTCTGCCTGCGCCCGGCACGTTTGGTGGATTGGTGCTGTCGTCAGACTGCTGTGGTCGGTGAGGTCAGCAGGCAGTCAGGCGATCAAAAGTGGAAGAGTCGAGGAGGGTGTATCGAATATGACGTCATACTTCTTCGGTTTGTGACGTCAGCAGTCGTTGAGTCGGTCGAATGTGGGAGACTTTGGGGAGGATGTATCGCGTATGACGCGGTAACCTTATCAACAAGTGTCTGATCCGCTCTTAAACTTAAAGCCACGCGACACTGATATTGGAGACACTATTATTGGGTGGGTTTTCATTTCAACACCCCGAAACATCTTTGGACATTGACTCCAGACCGATAACGGGCGGGTCAACATGTTACACATGTTTGAGAAGTTTGCCATCGGCCGGGTACATGGCCGACCTTTACCACCGTCTCGCTATTCGGCTGCGCGCCGGACCTGCCGGACGGTGCCCCTGGATGGTGCCGTCTGTGGTGTGACGTATAGCTCAGCCCAGCGCTGACCGCAGCAGACCGCCGACTGCCGACCGGCGTCCCGCGGGGATAACCCTCCAAGGTCCGGCACACGACTACTGTACCTCTGTATTACTGTAGAACAGTTCAACACTAATGTGGGAGACCCGGAGATCCCGCTCCAGGGCTATGATCCTAGCGAGTAGCGAGGTAGACCTGGAGATTGCCCCTCCACGCCCTGTCATACTATGGAGGGAGATCTGGGTTAACGCATCGAAAACCCAGTACGATATGCAGGGTATCGTTTAACAAAAATATCGACCTGCTGGACAAGAGAAACTGAAGCTCACCGAATGACGAACTATCTCAAGAAATACGTTGAGTTGATCGTATTAACCCGCGAGTTACTGGGGTATATTTCATAACGCGACTTACTGGGGAGGGGGGGGGGCTATTTGTTGCCCCCCCCCCTCCCCTCGGATCTCCGAAACTACTGGACCGAATGTTAAAATTCAAACGGCATTCGATAACCCTGGGAAATTTATCGAGGGAAACGTAATATTGTTGACCTCGGAGTCACCGATGACGTCACAGGTCAGGTCAAGTACAAAATGTTTGACCGTGTCAAAAGGTCTCGGTGGATGGAATTGTCCCGCAAAATTGCGATATTAAACGCATAAGCTGTCGATAAATTGGTATGATTCGTGTGTCTGACACGTCTAAGTACCTTTCTAAGCTGTTTATGACATTGGGTCAGTCAAGGTCATCCGAGGTCACGAGGTCAAACTGCAGATTACGGTCATTAGGCGTTGTAACACATGTGTATGGGTTTGTTTTTCGTCTAGAACGCGAAAAATGGCCTTAGAACATTGTTTGTTCCATATAAATAGAAGTAAAAATCAAAAACGGAAATGCGTTTTTGATGCATAGTAATGCTGTAAGAGGTGGTCGTTTTTGTCATTTAAAGGTCATAAGTCTAGTCATTTTTGAAGATATCGACTTCAAATTTGGTACATATTCACCGTACACGTCTCGATCACATACATTCCTGTTTTTGGATAATTCTGATTTTTTTCTTAAAAATTTTGCTTAAAAAAAATGTATTTGGATTTCTCAAAATTTTGAATTAAAAAAAAAACTCAAAAATCCGAGATAGCAGTTTGATAGCCAGGTGTATTGCCAGTAATTTGATTTAAGGCAATGGAGTGTATCTCAAACATCGTACCTTTGACAGCGTTTTCCGAAAACCATTATTTTGCAACAAAAGCCGAAGGACATGACGTCACTCTGACGCCATTCCCGGTTGACCTATTATAACCTCATACTTTTCCTTTTGCCAACATGTGTAGAATTGATGTGAGAGAAGGTACTGTAAGTTTGGTGACGATAGCGGTGTTCGTTTAAGAGTTATTGCAAAATAACGGGAGGAGGCAAAAAATACCCCCCAGCAAGTCGCGGGTTAAGAGGATATCGACATCAAAATCAAAATGGGTGACGGAGACACGGCATGATAATCGACCTGCCGAATTGTGAAACGAAATAGGGAGAGGTCGAATTTTGAAACATTGGAGTAATATATATTTGTCCAAAATGTTTTGTATTTCCCAACAAACCATAGGCGTACACAAAAGGGGGGGACGGGGCAATTCCCCCCCCCCCCGCCCCTGAAGGTCTGTACGTGCCCCCTTTGGTCGAAAAAAATGCATGATTTGTTTATTTTTTTAAAGCGAAAATGGTGAAAATATGCCCTTTTAAAAATATAGTGGGCCAAAACCGGTGAGTTTTTTTTTGGTGGGGTACTTTATGCCCCCTGAGCAAAAATTGCCCCCTCCTGGAGTACATCCTGGGTACGCCACTGCAACAAACAGACGCGAACAGACGAATACTAGCATTGGACATTGGACAGAATATATGAGGTGATGAAACACACCAGTTAGTGCTTCAACATTCATCCTGCTGCTAATTGTCTTTCGATATTCTGCACTACGGTGGCGAATTACGTTTTTATGCATTCATTTTATATTATGTCGCTACTTGAGGAAGTCGTGATACGATGTTGGATGGTGTTGACCTTGACTGAATGCCAGCGGGCAGCCCGCAGCTGGGTCACTGTTGGCCGGACCAGCTGTCCGGCGGATCGGACCAGCTGGGTTTGACGACGGGGGAGGGGTGCGGTCTCGCCTGACTACACCGGCCGCCGTACGCCGGAGGAACGGCCGCTCACCCTCTCCCCTCCCCTCCCTCCCCTCCCCCTCCCTTCCCCAGGCCGACCCCTCCCCGGCGCCCCCTCTCCGACCCTTCCGTGGAAGGGGCGTAAACAACAGGGTCTGGGCCGCCGACTGGTGGACCCAGAGTACTAATATCGGTGAACCGGAGCCGGAGCCGGACAGAGATGAGAGATCAGTGGCCACTGAACACGCGTGCCAGCATGTGACGCCGCCCGAGTGCGTGTGTTGTGGTGTGCGTGTGAGAGAGAGAAGCTTGTTCGTGCCGGGATGTAGACTGGTAGAGCTGCTGTGGTACGCGATGGGTGCCCACCGGAGCCGCAGCAGAAGCCGAACGCTGCGAGCCTGCCTGCTTTGGAGCCGGGCGCGGCAGGAGGTGACGAGTGGCGGACCGCCGCCGGCCGGCCGCCGCCTCCGGGTCACGGTCAGTACTGAATACTGTGCACTGTCACCTGTGTTACCGGTGTACACACGGAGCAGCTGGTGGTGTGCTCTGCGTCCTGTTCGCCGGCCGTGGTCCTTGGCAGTGGCAGGGCCAGGGGATGGAGTCTGCGCCGGCTGTTTCGTCGGGAACTGGCCGCTTAGCGGTAATGATAAAATATACAGCGGTCGGCTTCCGCGTCAAAGCCACGCCCATGCCGCGTTGGTGAAGATGTAGGGACGCTTCTGTGCCACGCACTGGTATTCACCACTGTGTTGACAGCTTTAACCGAGTGTTTGACGACGCGCGCGCGCTGCTGATCGCTGAAACTGTGCATGCATGATGTATTGTTTTGATTGGATTGATGGGATTGCAGACTTGATTGAGTGACTGATGTTAATATCCCGTCATTTAACTGCCATGGATGAGGTCTGATTCGACTAATAACGACAGTGTGATATCGCCAATTATGTATTTTGGACGTATGCACGTGAAATGTGTCCCTTTACTTCGCCATGCAAATAGTGAATAGTTTGAAGATCAAACTTGTTCTTCTTCTATCCTCTGCCGGTCATTTTCTGGCCTTAGTTGTTGTATGTGCATTCTGCTGTCGCTGTGTCGCAGCTGGTAGGTATGTTGGCCAATAATTGGCCGGTCCAGCTGGTGTCCTGCTGATGACCGATGGTCTAATAGATGCACTGGCGAATCTAGGGTTCGAGAATGGGGGGGGGGGGGGGGGGGGGCTAAAATTTAGCCCCGCTTCATCAGCGAAAAGTTGTTGACCGGGGGGGGGGGGGGTCTCGGGTCGTCAGCGCGAAAAGTCGTTGACAGGGGGAGGCACGTCTTCCCATATGCAACATTACCTACTTGGGTCACCACTTGACCATGACCTGAGGTCAAATTTTTAAGTTGACCTAACCTGGTCAACTCTAATATGAGTCGAACCGCCTTGACGAGACAAACACGATGGCATAACACATTTTGCCTTGTCGTTATTTGGTAAAAAGCTGTTCGTGAAAAACTGTTTGGTAAAAAATAGCCTTTTTGACATTTGATAAACTCTGGAGCCTAAACTATTGACCTGAGCTAAGATCTGAGGACACATTGGCGATTGATCAAGAGATTTCCATTGCCTTTTCCGTGTGTTTTTAGCTATCATATTTCCTGTGATATTTGGGGGTTTCTGGAGCGAAGTTCTAAAACTGGAAAATTTGACCTTTGATAACCTCTGGTGACCTCAGTATTGACTTTAGGACAAAATATCTGAAGTACTTTCGAATGTGCTTGTCGAGAGCTTTCGAACGCCTTTTCCGCGTCTTTCTAGTCCGTTTAGTTTTCGAGTTAGATGGGGTGTCTCCCCCCCCCCTTCGGCATGGCCAAAGTGGCGCCGAGCAACGGCTCGGCGCGGGTTAATCCGCGAGTTAATGGGGTATATTCCATAACGCGACTTACGGGGGGGGGGCTATTTTTTACCCCCCCCCCCACGGATCTCCGGAACTACTGGACAGATATACAAAAATCAAGCGGCATTCGATAGCCCTGGCAAATTTATCGAGGAAAACCTAACATTGTTGACCTCTGGGTCACTGATGACGTCACAGGTCACGTCAAAGACAAAATGTTGACCGTGTTAAAGGTCTCGATGGATGGAATTGTCGCGCAAAATTGCGATATGAAACGCATAAGCAGTCGACAAATCGGTATGATTGGTGTGCCTGACACTTATAAGTACCATTATAAGTTGTTGATGACCTTGGGTCAGGTCATGGTCATCCGAGGTCACGAGGTCAAACTGCAGAATACGGTCTTTAGGCGTTGTAACACATGTTTATGGGTTTGTTTTCCGTCTAGAACGCGCAAAATGACCTTGGAACATTGTTTGTTCCATAGAAATAGAAGTAAAAAGCAAAAACTGAAATGCATTTTTTATGCATGGTAATGCTGTGAGTGGTGGTCGATTTTTGTCTTCGAAATGTCATAAGTCAGTCATTTTTGATGATATCGACTTCAAATTTGGTATGCATATTCACTGGCCACGTCTCGATCACATATATTCCGGTTTTTGGATACATGTTTTTTTAAATATTGTAAAAAATACATTGTCTTTCATTTTTTCATTTTCAAATACATTGATTTCTCAAAATTTTGAAATTCAATACAACTCGAAAATCCGAGATAGCAGTTTGATAGCCGAGTCTATTATCAGTCATTTGATATATGACAATTTAATCTATCAAAAAACTGTACTTTTGACAGCGTTTTCCGCAAACTCTTATTTTTCAACAAAAACCGCTGAATATGACGTCACTCTGACGTCATTCCCGGTTGACCTATCATAACCTCATCATTTTCCTTTGGCCAACATGTGTAAAGTTGATGTGAGAGAGGGTACTAGAAGTTTGGTGACGATACTGGTGTTGGTTTAGGAGATAACGGGGGGGGGGGCACAAAATAGACCCCTCCCCCCCCCCCCCCCCCCCAGTAACTCGCGGGTTAAGTATGATGGGTCTGTATTTTTTATTCGACATTTCAAAATATGTACGCGCCACTGTCCCTTCTGCTACCAAAATGCTACCAAATAGAGGAAACACGGACGAGGCAAAAAAAAACATTTATTTATTTCGCAACAAGTTATTTTTCGCAGTCAGTACCCATTTTTCATCGCCAGTTTCAGCGGATTTGGGAGAGGGCTAATTTCTATTGTCGCCCCTGTCGAGCGTGGATTGGGGGGGGGGGGGCTTTTGCCCCTGCCGCCCCTCTCCTGGACCCGCCAGTGAATGGATGATCAGGACGTCAGCCGCGTGCGTGCGATACCACTCAGGTCACAGACAGCGGCCAGCGTGGGTCGGTCTGCTGGCTACGGATAGCAGGTGGCCACGCTGCTAAGACTTCACTCTCCGATGACAGACACTTGGTCCGAGGAGATTATGTTGCCTGAGCGGTAATGACGGCAAAGCCCACCAGTAACGCTTTAGTCGCAGCGGGTGTTTGAAGCTCATGTAGCGATCCGCAGAGTTGTATACCGAAGAAACTCCGTGTGGCGCTTGGGGGTGGTCACTGGTCATAAGGATGAAGGCGGCTACAGCGACTGATAACCAGTGTTAGAACCATATTCTGTGAGGTCCTTCGTTTCTACCGGAACTGTTTTGTGCCCAGAAACACCTATGATGTTAACCCGCGCACTGCAGGGGCTTTGCGCCGAACACGAACTGCAGGGGGGTTGATTTCCGCCCCCCGTGAGATCTCGAAAACTAAGCTACGTAGCGACAAGCCGAAAACGTCATTTGATAGCTTGATACAAGTTCTATCGAAAGTATTTCAGTATTGTTTTAGGTCAGGTCAAAATTGAGGTTACCAGAGGTCATCAAAGGTCAAATTTGCCAGTTTGTTCCTGTTTTAGGACATCGCTCCAGAAATTCCCATATATCTCAGAAACTATGCTAGTTAGAAACAAACGGAAAAAAGCAAACGCCAGCCAGTGCAATTTTCAATCGACAAGGTGTCCTCAAAATTGATCTCAGGTCAATATTTGACGCTCCAGAGGTCAAAAAAGGAAGAAAAAAATGCAAAATAATTGTTCTCTATTCACTTTTTACTTAATCAAAATAACGGAAAACTGTTCACGCCATTGTGTTTATCTTGTCAAGGCGCTTCGAATGATATACATGGTGACCTTGTTAACCCGCGCCGTGCCGGGGGTGTTTAGACCCCCCCTCAGGTTTTTTGAGGATAGCGAAAAAACGGCGGCGCGCAGCGCCGCCGTTTTTTGACACAGCTGTTCGGGCATCAATTGCGCACATTATGTAAAAAAAAATACATCGGGTCATCTCAGGTCAGGTCACCAGACCAGGTTACGTGACCCCACCTCCAAAAAAAAACTTGTGGTACCACAGTCACAGTTTTTAGATGATCGGTTTTATACTTACAGGATTTTATAAGGTCATATGTATCTACAATTTGTTTATCTTGAATTTTTTACATCAGCGACCTAAGGTCGGGTCAATTTCGTGACCTCCCCATTATAAGTAAATGGGGAAATATTCAAATGCTTCCTATTCCAAAGATACGAAAGATATCAGTCTAATTCCTTCTGGATCATGTTATTATAGGCCATTCTTGATGACCTAGGTGCCATTTTTGTTCACTGACCCCTACAGGGTCAGCCGAGGTCATCCGAGGTCACCAACAGTTGTATGTCAATAACTCTCGAGATAATGACGATAGAGAAGTGAAACCGACACCAATGTGTTTGTTTCGTCGAGGTACATCTTCCCATATGCAACATGACCTACTTGGGTCACCACATGACCTTGACCTTAGGTCAAATTGGTAAGTTAACTTAACAAGGTCACCATATATATCATTCAAAGCGCCTTGACAAGATAAACACAATGGCGTAAAGAGTTTTCCGTTATCTTTATTAAGTAAAAAGTTAATAACAAAAAACGATTTAGCAAAAAAACTGATTTTTTTTCTTTTTGACCTCTGGAGCCTCAAATATTGACCTGAGATCAAATCCGAGGACACCTTAGCTATTATAAATTTCACTGGCTGGCGTTTGCTTTTTTCCCGTTTCTTTCTAACTATCATCGTTTCTGAGATATATGGGGATTTCTGGAGCAATGTCCTAAAACAGGAAAATTTGACCTTTGATGACCTCTGGTGACCTCAATATTGGCTTTAGGAGAACAAAAATATCTTAAGTACTTTCGAATGTGCTTCTCGAGAGCTTTCGAACACGCTTTTCTGCGTCTTTCTAGCCCTTTTAGTTTTCGAGTTGGAGGGGGGTGTCTAAACACCTCCCCCCCGGCACGGCGAAGTTGGCGCCGAGCACCGGCACTGCGCGGGTTAAGTCAACTTAAAAAATTAACCTCAGGTCAAGGTCAAGTGGTGACCCAAGTAGGGCATGTTTCATATGGGAAGACGTGTCTCGACGAGACAAACACATTGCTGTCTGTTTTACTTCTCTATATTCATTATGTCGGGAGTTATTGACAACAAATGATGTTGGCCTCGCATGACCTCAAATGACCCCATAGGGGTCACTGAACACAAATTGCACTTGGATCATCAAGAATATCCTATAATAACATGATCCAGAAGTAATTGTACTAATATTATGCATATCCTTGACATAGGAAGCATTTGTCTATTTCCCCATTGACTTATTATGGGGAGGTTACGAAATTGACCTGACCTTAGGTCACCGATATCAAAATTCCGCGATATACGAATTGTAAGTACTGATGCCCTCATGACATCCTGTAAGTTTCAAACTGATCGGTAAGAAACTCCGACTTTGGCATAACTGCAACCATTTTTGGAGGTGGGGTCACTTAACCTGGTCTGGTGACCTGACCTGAGATGACCCGAGGTTATTTTTTTTTAAAGTGTGCGCAATTGATGTCCTAATAGGTGTGCCAAAACCCGGCGGCGCTGCGCTCCGCCGTTTTTTCGCTATCTGCGAAAAACTTGAGGGGGGAATCAACCCCCTGCAGTGCGCGTGTTAAAGGGACTATCCCATTTGCCATTTGGATGGCTTGGAATTTAAATTAAGTATGGTAGCAGTTAAAACAACCACAATGATCTACTCAAAAAGATATTCAAGTTTGATTTTGTCATCTGTAAACAACAAGGCCCATGTGTATTTGAATAGGGCCTCTAAACCGACAGCGGCGTCTCTCTTTACCCAACTGGTAATGATAGTTGACTTGTTTTAAGGTCAGCCTTGGAATATTTTCGTCTTTCATTTATCGATCCCCGTGTTGTTCGCAATCTAGAGGCTAGCACTATCAGCTGGAGTTGTTGCAGCAGTTGGCCGCCAGGGACCGCTAGTGAGCCAGGGTGTTATGACGTCGCAAGCAAATGGTACCCGTTAAATATTTAACGCTAAATAAATATTTATTTCTAAATAAATATTTATTTCTAAATAAATATTTATTTCTAAATAAATGAATCAATCAATCAATATTTAGTGGTACCATTTGCTTGCAACGTCATATAACACCCTGGCTCACTAGCGGTCCCTGCCGACCAACTGCTGCAACAACTCTAGAGCTGATAGTGCTAGCCTAAAATTGTGTATGTTTTTCTGCGCAATAGATGTCGACAAAAATAAAATCCATACATTTGGCAGCACAAAGGATTTCCGTTATTTAAAAAAAAATGACGTCACCAACCCAACTTTCCGCTTAAAACTAAAGGTTGAATATCTTCCAAGATAATTTTTTTTTTCGGAAAAAAAGTTCACGAACATGTTCAGCTGACCTCGCCTGACATGTAGACATACAATTAAGTGTGATTCGGCAACTTTCAAAAAGGTGGGACAGTCCCTTTAAGCGACGTTTGAGCTACGGTTTGCTTAACTAGAAAACAACGTATTCGGAAGAAATGACATATGGACGGCCCTATCATTGGACATGTCACTGAGTAATGGATCTGATCCCTCCCTGTACCATGGCTGCAGATGCAGGCAGTGCATGGTCTTAGATAAAGACACGCTGAGAGAGAGGACGCGGAGTTGAGGCGGCCGGCGTTTTAAGCGTGTGTGTCGGTGTGTGTTTCAGACGACGTGTGACCTGTTTCAGGTGACGTGTGTTTTATTTGACGTGTGACGTGACCTGTTCCAGATGACGTGTGACGTGTTTCATTTGACGTGTGACGTGACCTGTTTCAGATGACGTATGACGTGTTTCATTTGACGTATGACGTGACCTGTTTCAGATGACGTATGACTTGTTTCAATTGACGTTTGACGTGGCCTGTTCCAGATGACGTGTGACCAGTTTGGCCGGCTGGTGGAGGTGACGGGCAGTGTGCCAGACCTGTTCAGTCAGCCGGCGGAGGGCTTCCTGGGATTGAAGGCGGCTCACTTCATCCCGGCGCTCAAACTGCCCACAGACATCGACAACATCCCCAAGGTAAGTCCGTCACTTCTGCCGCCTCCCCCGCCGCCCCCGCCGCCCCCTGCCGCCCCTCGCCGGCCCCCGCTGCCGACGCTGCGGGACGGTACTCCCCCAGGAGCCTGGCTGCGGTGGCGTCTGTGGTGTTGCGTGGTGGTAATGGTGGTGACGTTGGAAGGGATCCAACCCTGCAGTGATCGATTTGGGTGTACTAGTGTGACAGCTGTGTTGTTACCATTGCGGTGTACGTTTCCAGGTATTGAAAGCGTGCTGTGTGGTAACTGGCAGGGCCGTATACCAGCGTTACTGACGGCAGCACGTGTCGGTGCTGCCGCGGCGGTGACCGGAGACGGCCAGGTGTCGCCAGCCGGACTAACGACTGTCGCCGGGTCACTAGGTCAATCGATGACCTGCTAACTGCCGCTACACACCGGCCGCGCCGCTCCCGGGAATCAGGGGGGCCGGCGTGAGCGCAGCGTTAGGTGTGACGGTGTATTCACCAGACAGGCCCCGTCTGACTCAGTACACCGGCCCCTCGGTACCGCGACCGCACTGCGCTGTGTTCCCTGTCGGCTGCGTCCGTGTCGGCTGTGGTCCACAGTTGTGTTCCACTGTTGTGTTCTACGGTTGTGTTCCACGGTTGTGTTCCACGGTTGTGTTCCACGGTTGTGGTCCAGTGTAGTGTTCCACGGTTGTGTTCTACAGTTGTGTTCCACGGTTGTGCTGACTGTGTTCGGTATCGGCAGGAGCTCGGTGTGCAGGAGGTGACAGCCAAGCGGGCCGATGGCAGCAGCTTCCCGGTCAGTGTGCGGCTGACGGGCGTGCCGCCGTCCGCCGCCACACCGGTGCCCACAGTCTGCCTGCGGGTCCATGTGAGTACCTAATACCTCACTTACACACCGCCTGCCCGCGGAGTGCGGGTCCACGGGTGTGTTCCCCACACCCACCTGCGGCGGCTGCGGGTCCATGTGGGTGTTCTGGCTCGTGCACCACTCGACGCCGACTGGTGCTCAGGACGGGGCCTGGTGGTCGGGACGGGGCCTGGTGCTCGGGACGGGGCCTGGTGCTCGGGACGGGGCCTGGTGGTCGGGACGGGGCCTGGTGGTCGGGACGGGGCCTGGTGGTCGGGACGGGGCCTGGTGTGGTCTGCCACCGGATTCTGTGTAGATGGTCTGAAGACACTGCCTCAAACCACGGACTGGTGCCTCATTAACCCGCGAGTTGCGGGGGGGGGGGGGGGGGGAGGGAGGGGGCTATGCTATTCCCCCTCCCGTTTTTGTGTGCAATATCTCCTAAACCAACACCAGTATCGTCACCAAACTTTCAGTACCCTCTCTCACATCAATTTTACACATGTAGGCCAAAGAAAAAGATGAGGTTATGGATAGGTCAGCCAGGAAAGACGTCAGAGTGATGTCATGTTTTGCGTTTTTTTAATAAGGGTTTGCGAAAAACGCTGCCAAAAGTTGTTTTTTAAAGATAAGTTAAATTGTCATATATGAAATGACGGACAATAGGACGACTATCAAACTGCTATCTCGGATTTTCGAGTTTTATTGAAATAAAAAAATGAGAAATCTGAAGACAAAACATTGTTTTTTGCAATATTTTCAACACAAAATCAGAGTTATCCAAAAACCGGAATGCATGTGATCGAGACGTGTCCGGTGAATATGTGTACCAATTTTGAAGTCAATATCGTCAAAAATGACTGACATGACCTTTCTAAGACAAAAATCGATCACCTCTCACAGCATTACCATGCATAAAAAAATGCATTTCCGTTTTTGCTTTTTACTTCTATTTCTATGGAATAAACAATGTTCTAATGTCATTTTTCGCGTTCTAGACGAAAAACGTACACATACACATGTGTTACAACGCCTAATGACCGTAATCGGCAGTTCGACCTCGTGACCTCAGATGACCTTGACCTGACCCAAGGTCAACACAAGCTTAGAATGGTACTTAGAAGTGTCAAACACACGAATCGTACCAATTTATTGACTGCTTATGCGTTTAATATATAAATTTTGGCGACAATTCCATCCACCGAGACCTTTATGACACGGTCAAACATTTTGTCTACGTGACCTGTGACGTCATCGGTGACCCCGAGTTCAACAATATTAGGTTTATGGACAAATATTCCAGGGCTATCGAATTCCGTTTGAATTTTTCAAATCGGTCCAGTAGTTCCGGAGATCCGAGGGAGGGGGGAGGGGGGACAAAATAGCCCCACCCCCAATAAGTCGCGTTATGGAAAATACCCCAGTAAATACCGTGTTAAGGAGGAGGCGTTTCAATATGAAATGGCCTTCAGGCGTTTATAGTGTATGTGTGGAACGTCGTTGGACAGTATCGTGACATTTTTACGTCGGGTCGCAACCGCTGTGTCTTTTGGTTAATACAGCTTGTTTACAGTTGGACACTCATTCCAGCTTATTTATATTATTTTCGTATAGTTAGCTTGTAAATGAGTTGTTCGTCCTTTTTAATTGCTGGTAGCATACTATTGCCAGGTATGAGTGATATAATGCTGGTTTATGTACCGTCCAGCATTTGTCCGGATGGTTTTAGAATCAGATGTTATGAAGCGGTATCTGAGCTGTTGCTCCAGGAACTATGTTTTATCTCTCAAATTTGAAATGCAAATACAAAGAAGTTCGAGTTTTCGCATCTTGTACAGTTTTTCAGTGCAGAATACCATTGCACTTGGCTGACGTCTCAAATATGCAATGCCTCACCAACGTTCTTCATATTTCAGGCCTACACCAGTCTGATGGGCCTGGTGGTGATGGACGAAGACTTGAAGATCAGGAACTACAATCATAACTTCATCTCGCTGACATTCGGCTACGAACAGGGTGCGCTCATAGACAAGGTGAGCCTGTCTCGCTTCCTGATAATGTGCTGCGTCGCTGTCCGACCTGCTCTCAAGTAGGGCCCTTCATGGGACACATTGTCAGCCCCCCCCCCAAACCCGTTCCAATCCGAATTCATAATTGATGGGGCTCCCATTCCCACCCGTTTGAGCATATTTTAATTGTTGTGGTTCTAAAAAATTATAATGTCTCCCAAACCCGTTCCAACCGGCAACCTGTTATATTTCCAACAAAATGTCCCATTTCCACCCTGTTCCCATTCCCATATGGGATTCCCATTCCATGAAGGGCTCTACTCTAAAGCACACATGCATTATAGCTCTAAGATGCTTGATGTCGAAAAATCCTTTGTTGCGTTTTTTTACGATTATATGCGACCCTATTTATCTCACCTTGCTGTTAGAACCAGCATGCATCTGAAGACAAGACAACGTATGGACATAGACAACGTAATAGCGTCTTACGTTCTTCACTAATGCGCCGAGTAATCACTTCTCCTTTTACCAACCTATGAGAACTCTGCCCGTGTGAGTCTGACCGCCGCCCCGCCTGCTGCCTGTCAGCCCCGCCTGCTGTCTGTGTCAGCCCCGCCTGCTGTCTGTGTCAGCCCCGCCTGCTGTCTGTGTCAGCCCCGCCTGCTGCCTGTGTCAGCCCCGCCTGCTGTCTGTGTCAGCCCCGCCTGCTGTCTGTGTCAGCCCCGCCTGCTGCCTGTCAGCCCCGCCTGCTGCCTGTCAGCCCCGCCTGCTGTCTGTGTCAGCCCCGCCTGCTGCCTGTCAGCCCCGCCTGCTGTCTGTGTCAGCCCCGCCTGCTGTCTGTGTCAGCCCTGCCTTCTGCCTGTGTCAGTCCCGCCTGCTGTCTGTGTCAGTCCCGCCTGCTGTCTGTGTCAGCCCCGCCTGCTGCCTGTGTCAGCCCCGCCTGCTGCCTGTGTCAGCCCCGCATGTTGTCTGTGTCAGCCCCGCCTGTTGTCTGTATCAGCCCCGCCTGCTGCCTGTGTCAGTCCCGCCTTCTGCCTGTGTCAGCCCCGCCTGCTGCCTGTGTCAGCCCCGCCTGCTGTCTGACCGCCGCCCCGCCTGTTGCCTGTGTCAGCCCCGCCTGCTGCCTGTGTCAGCCCCGCCTGTTGCCTGTGTCAGCCCCGCCTGCTGGCTGTGTCAGCCCCGCCTGCTGGCTGTGTCAGCCCCGCCTGCTGGCTGTGTCAGCCCCGCCTGCTGGCTGTGTCAGCCCCGCCTGCTGGCTGTGTCAGCCCCGCCTGCTGCCTGTGTCAGCCCCACCTGCTGCCTGACCGCCGCCCCACCTGCTGTCTTGTGTCAGCCCCGCCTGCTGTCTGTGTCAGCCCCGCCTGCTGCATGTGTCAGCCCCGCCTGCTGCCTGTGTCAGCCCCGCCTGTTGTCTGTGTCAGCCCCGCCCGCTGTCTGACCGCCGCCCCGCCTGCTGTCTGCGTCAGCCCCGCCTGCTGCCTGTGTCAGCCCCGCCTGCTGTCTGTGTCAGCACCGCCTGCTGCCTGTGTCAGCCCCGCATGCTGCCTGTGTCAGCCCCGCCTGCTGTCTGTGTCAGCCCCGCCTGCTGCCTGTGTCAGCCCCGCCTGCTGTCTGTGTCAGCCCCGCCTGCTGTCTGTGTCAGCCCCGCCTGCTGCCTGTGTCAGCCCCGCCTGCTGCCTGTGTCAGCCCCGCCTGCTGCCTGTGTCAGCCCCGCCTGCTGCCTGACCGCCACCCCGCCTGCTGTCTTGTGTCAGCCCCGCCTGCTGTCTGTATCAGCCCCGCCTGCTGCCTGTGTCAGCCCCGCCTGCTGCCTGTGTCAGCCCCGCCTGCTGCCTGTGTCAGCCCTGCCTGCTGCATGTGTCAGCCCCGCCTGTTGTCTGTGTCAGCCCCGCCTGCTGCCTGTGTCAGCCCCGCCTGCTGCCTGACCGCCGCCCCGCCTGCTGTCTTGTGTCAGCCCCGCCTGCTGTCTGTATCAGCCCCGCCTGCTGCCTGTGTCAGCCCTGCCTGCTGCATGTGTCAGCCCCGCCTGCTGCCTGTGTCAGCCCCGCCTGCTGCCTGTGTCAGCCCCGCCTGCTGCCTGACCGCCGCCCCGCCTGCTGTCTTGTGTCAGCCCCGCCTGCTGTCTGTATCAGCCCCGCCTGCTGCCTGTGTCAGCCCCGCCTGCTGCCTGTGTCAGCCCCGCCTGCTGCCTGTGTCAGCCCTGCCTGCTGCATGTGTCAGCCCCGCCTGTTGTCTGTGTCAGCCCCGCCCGCTGTCTGACCGCCGCCCCGCCTGCTGTCTGCGTCAGCCCCGCCTGCTGCCTGTGTCAGCCCCGCCTGCTGTCTGTGTCAGCACCGCCTGCTGCCTGTGTCAGCCCCGCATGCTGTCTGTGTCAGCCCCGCCTGCTGCCTGTGTCAGCCCCGCCTGCTGCCTGTGTCAGCCCCGCCTGTTGCCTGTGTCAGCCCCGCCTGCTGCCTGTGTCAGCCCCGCCTGTTGCCTGTTTCAGCCCCGCCTGCTGTCTGTGTCAGCCCCGCCTGCTGGCTGTCAGCCCCGCCTGCTGTCTGTGTCAGCCCCGCCTGCTGCCTGTGTCAGCCCCGCCTGCTGCCTGTGTCAGCCCCGCCTGCTGCCTGTGTCAGCCCCGCCTGCTGCCTGACCGCCGCCCCGCCTGCTGTCTTGTGTCAGCCCCGCCTGCTGCCTGTGTCAGCCCCGTCTGATGCCTGTGTCAGCCCCGCCTGCTGCCTGTGTCAGCCCCGCCTGTTGTCTGTGTCAGCCCCGCCCGCGGTCTGACCGCCGCCCCGCCTGCTGTCTGCGTCAGCCCCGCCTGCTGCCTGTGTCAGCACCGCCTGCTGTCTGTGTCAGCACTGCCTGTGTCAGCCCCGCATGCTGCCTGTGTCAGCCCCGCCTGCTGTCTGTGTCCGCCCCGCCTGCTGTCTGTGTCAGCCCCGCCTGCTGCCTGTGTCAGTCCCGCCTGCTGCCTGACCGCCGCCCCGCCTGCTGTCTTGTGTCAGCCCCGCCTGCTGTCTGTCAGCCCCGCCTGCTGCCTGTGTCAGCCCCGCCTGCTGCCTGTGTCAGCCCCGCCTGCTGCCTGTGTCAGCCCCGCCTGTTGTCTGTGTCAGCCCCGCCCGCTGTCTGACCGCCGCCCCGCCTGCTGTCTGCGTCAGCCCCGCCTGCTGCCTGTGTCAGCCCCGCCTGCTGTCTGTCAGCACCGCCTGCTGCCTGTGTCAGCCCCGCATGCTGCCTGTGTCAGCCCCGCCTGCTGTCTGTGTCAGCCCCGCCTGCTGTCTGTCAGCCCCGCCTGCTGTCTGTCAGCCCCGCCTGCTGCCTGTGTCAGCCCCGCCTGCTGTCTGTGTCAGCCCCGCCTGCTGCCTGTGTCAGCCCTGCCTGCTGTCTGTGTCAGCCCCGCCTGTTGTCTGTGTCAGCCCCGCCTGCTACCTGTGTCAGCCCGCCTGTCGTCTGACCGCGGACCCGCCTGCTGTCTGTGTCAGCCCCGCCTGCTGTCTGTGTCAGCCCCGCCTGCTGCCTGTGTCAGCCCCGCCTGCTGTCTGTGTCAGCCCCGCCTGCTGTCTGTGTCAGCCCCGCCTGCTGTCTGTGTCAGCCCCGCCTGCTGTCTGTGTCAGCCCCGCCTGCTGTCTGTGTCAGCCCCGCCTGCTGTCTGACCGCCGCCCCGCCTGCTGTCTGACCGCCGCCCCGCCTGCTGCCTGTGTCAGCCCCGCCTGTTGCCTGTGTCAGCCCCGCCTGCTGCCTGTGTCAGCCCCGCCTGTTGCCTGTGTCAGCCCCGCCTGCTGTCTGTGTCAGCCCCGCCTGCTGGCTGTGTCAGCCCCGCCTGCTGGCTGTATCAGCCCCGCCTGCTGGCTGTGTCAGCCCCGCCTGCTGGCTGTGTCAGCCCCGCCTGCTGTCTGTGTCAGCCCCGCCTGCTGCCTGACCGCCGCCCCGCCTGCTGTCTTGTGTCAGCCCCGCCTGCTGTCTGTGTCAGCCCCGCCTGCTGCATGTGTCAGCCCCGCCTGCTGCCTGTGTCAGCCCCGCCTGTTGTCTGTATCAGCCCCGCCCGCTGTCTGACCGCCGCCCCGCCTGCTGTCTGCGTCAGCCCCGCCTGCTGCCTGTGTCAGCCCCGCCTGCTGTCTGTGTCAGCACCGCCTGCTGCCTGTGTCAGCCCCGCATGCTGCCTGTGTCAGCCCCGTCTGCTGTCTGTGTCAGCCCCGCCTGCTGTCTGTGTCAGCCCCGCCTGCTGTCTGTGTCAGCCCCGCCTGCTGTCTGTGTCAGCCCCGCCTGCTGCCTGTGTCAGCCCGCCTGCTGCCTGTGTCAGCCCCGCCTGCTGCCTGACCGCCGCCCCGCCTGCTGTCTTGTGTCAGCCCCGCCTGCTGTCTGTGTCAGCCCCGCTTGCTGCCTGTGTCAGCCCCGCCTGTTGTCTGTGTCAGCCCCGCCTGCTGCCTGTGTCAGCCCCGCCTGCTGTCTGTGTCAGCCCCGCCCGCGGTCTGACCGCCGCCCCGCCTCCTGTCTGCGTCAGCCCCGCCTGCTGCCTGTGTCAGCACCGCCTGCTGTCTGTGTCAGCACCGCCTGATGCCTGTGTCAGCCCCGCATGCTGCCTGTGTCAGCCCCGCATGCTGTCTGTGTCAGCCCCGCCTGCTGTCTGTGTCAGCCCCGCCTGCTGCCTGTGTCAGTCCCGCCTGCTGCCTGACCGCCGCCCCGCCTGCTGTCTTGTGTCAGCCCCGCCTGCTGTATGTGTCAGCCCCGCCTGCTGCCTGTGTCAGCCCCGCCTGCTGCCTGTGTCAGCCCCGCCTGTTGTCTGTGTCAGCCCCGCCCGCTGTCTGACCGCCGCCCCGCCTGCTGTCTGCCTCAGCCCCGCCTGCTGCCTGTGTCAGCCCCGCCCGCTGTCTGTGTCAGCACCGCCTGCTGCCTGTGTCAGCCCCGCATGCTGTCTGTGTCAGCCCCGCCTGCTGCCTGTATCAGCCCTGCCTGCTGTCTGTGTCAGCCCCGCCTGTTGTCTGTGTCAGCCCCGCCTGTTGTCTGTGTCAGCCCCGCCTGCTGCCTGTGTCAGCCCCGCCTGCTGTCTGTGTCAGCCCCGCCTGCTGCCTGTGTCAGCCCTGCCTGCTGTCTGTGTCAGCCCCGCCTGTTGTCTGTGTCAGCCCCGCCTGCTACCTGTGTCAGCCCCGCCTGTCGTCTGACCGCGGACCCGCCTGCTGTCTGTGTCAGCCCCGCCTGCTGTCTGTGTCAGCCCCGCCTGCTGTCTGTGTCAGCCCCGCCTGCTGTCTGTGTCAGCCCCGCCTGCTGTCTGTATCAGCCCCGCCTGCTGCCTGTGTCAGCCCCGCCTGCTGCCTGTGTCAGCCCCACCTGTTGTCTGTGTCAGCCCCGCCTGCGACCTGTCAGCCCCGCCTGCGACCTGTGTCAGCCCCGCCTGCTGTCTGACCGCCGCCCCGCCTGCTGCCTGTGTCAGCCCCGCCTGCTGCCTGTGTCAGCCCCGCCTGCTGTCTGTGTCAGCCCCGCCTGCTGTCTGTGTCAGCCCCGCCTGTTGTCTGTGTCCGCCCCGCCTGCTACATGTGTCAGCTCCGCCTGTCGTCTGACCACGGACCCGCCTGCTGTCTGTCAGCCCCGCCTGCTGTCTGTGTCAGCCCCGCCTGCTGTCTGTGTCAGCCCCGCCTGCTGTCTGTGTCAGCCCCGCCTGCTGTCTGTGTCAGCCCCGCCTGCTGTCTGTGTCAGCCCCGCCTGCTGTCTGTGTCAGCCCCGCCTGCTGCCTGTGTCAGCCCCACCTGCTGCCTGTGTCAGCCCCACCTGCTGCCTGTGTCAGCCCCGCCTGCTGCCTGTGTCAGCCCCGCCTGTTGTCTGTGTCAGCCCCGCCTGCTGTCTGACCGCCGCCCCGCCTGCTGTCTGCGTCAGCCCCGCCTGCTGCCTGTGTCAGCCCCGCCTGCTGTCTGTGTCAGCACCGCCTGCTGCCTGTGTCAGCCCCGCATGCTGCCTGTGTCAGCCCCGCCTGCTGTCTGTGTCAGCCCCGCCTGCTGTCTGTGTCAGCCCCGCCTGCTGCCTGTGTCAGCCCCGCCTGCTGCCTGTGTCAGCCCCGCCTGCTGTCTGTGTCAGCCCCGCCTGCTGCCTGTGTCAGCCCTGCCTGCTGTCTGTGTCAGCCTCGCCTGTTGTCTGTGTCAGCCCCGCCTGCTACCTGTGTCAGCCCCGCCTGTCGTCTGACCGCGGACCCGCCTGCTGTCTGTGTCAGCCCCGCCTGCTGTCTGTGTCAGCCCCGCCTGCTGTCTGTGTCAGCCCCGCCTGCTGTCTGTGTCAGCCCCGCCTGCTGTCTGTATCAGCCCCGCCTGCTGTCTGTATCAGCCCCGCCTGCTGCCTGTGTCAGCCCCGCCTGCTGCCTGTGTCAGCCCCGCCTGCTGTCTGTGTCAGCCCCGCCTGCGACCTGTGTCAGCCCTGCCTGCTGCCTGTGTCAGCCCCGCCTGCTGCCTGACCGCCGCCCCGCCTGCTGCCTGTGTCAGCCCCGCCTGCTGCCTGTGTCAGCCCCGCCTGCTGTCTGTGTCAGCCCCGCCTGCTGTCTGTGTCAGCCCCGCCTGCTGTCTGTGTCAGCCCCGCCTGCGACCTGTGTCAGCCCCGCCTGCTGCCTGTGTCAGCCCCGCCTCCTGTCTGTGTCAGCCCCGCCTGCTGTCTGTGTCAGCCCCGCCTGCTGTCTGTGTCAGCCCCGCCTGCTGCCTGTGTCAGCCCCGCCTGCTGCCTGTGTCAGCCCTGCCTGCTGTCTGTGTCAGCCCCGCCTGTTGTCTGTGTCAGCTCCGCCTGCTACCTGTGTCAGCCCCGCCTGTCGTCTGACCGCGGACCCGCCTGCTGTCTGTGTCAGCCCCGCCTGCTGTCTGTGTCAGCCCCGCCTGCTGTCTGTGTCAGCCCCGCCTGCTGTCTGTGTCAGCCCCGCCTGCTGTCTGTATCAGCCCCGCCTGCTGCCTGTGTCAGCCCCGCCTGCTGCCTGTGTCAGCCCCGCCTGCTGTCTGTGTCAGCCCCGCCTGCGACCTGTGTCAGCCCCGCCTGCGACCTGTGTCAGCCCCGCCTGCTGCCTGTGTCAGCCCCGCCTGCTGTCTGTGTCAGCCCCGCCTGCTGTATTTGTCAGCCCCGCCTGCTGTCTGTGTCAGCCCCGCCTGCTGTCTGTGTCAGCCCCGCCTGCTGTCTGTGTCAGCCCCGCCTGCGACCTGTGTCAGCCCCGCCTGCGACCTGTGTCAGTCCCGCCTGCTGTCTGACCGCCGCCCCGCCTGCTGCCTGTGTCATCCCCGCCTGCTGCCTGTGTCAGCCCCGCCTGCTGTCTGACCGCCGCCCCGCCTGCTGCCTGTGTCAGCCCCGCCTGCGACCTGTGTTAGCCCCGCCTGCTGTCTGTGTCAGCCCCGCCTGCTGTCTGACGGCCGCCCCGCCTGCTGCCTGTGTCAGCCCCGCCTGCTGCCTGTGTCAGCCCCGCCTGCTGCCGGTGTCAGCCCCGCCTGCGACCTGTGTCAGCCCCGCCTGCTGTCTGACCGCCGCCCCGCCTGCTGCCTGTGTCAGCCCCGCCTGCTGCCTGTGTCAGCCCCGCCTGCTGCCTGTGTCAGCCCCGCCTGTTGTCTGTGTCAGCCCCGCCTGCTGCCTGTGTCAGCCCCGCCTGCTGCATGTGTCAGCCCAGCCTGCTGTCTGTCAGCCCCGCCTGCTGTCTGTGTCAGCCCCGCCTGCTGTCTGTGTCAGCCCCGCCTGTTGCCTGTGTCAGCCCCGCCTGCTGTCTGTGTCAGCCCCGCCTGTTGTCTGTGTCAGCCCCGCCTGTTGTCTGTGTCAGCCCCGCCTGCTGCCTGTGTCAGCCCCGCCTGCTGCCTGTGTCAGCCCCGCCTGCTGTCTGTGTCAGCCCCGCCTGCTGTCTGTGTCAGCCCCGCCTGCTGTCTGACCGCCGCCCCGCCTGCTGTCTATATCAGCCCCGCCTGCTGCCTGTGTCAGCCCCGCCTGCTGCCTGACCGCCGCCCCGCCTGCTGTCTTGTGTCAGCCCCGCCTGCTGCCTGTGTCAGCCCCGTCTGATGCCTGTGTCAGCCCCGCCTGCTGCCTGTGTCAGCCCCGCCTGTTGTCTGTGTCAGCCCCGCCCGCGGTCTGACCGCCGCCCCGCCTGCTGTCTGCGTCAGCCCCGCCTGCTGCCTGTGTCAGCACCGCCTGCTGTCTGTGTCAGCACTGCCTGTGTCAGCCCCGCATGCTGCCTGTGTCAGCCCCGCCTGCTGTCTGTGTCCGCCCCGCCTGCTGTCTGTGTCAGCCCCGCCTGCTGCCTGTGTCAGTCCCGCCTGCTGCCTGACCGCCGCCCCGCCTGCTGTCTTGTGTCAGCCCCGCCTGCTGTCTGTCAGCCCCGCCTGCTGCCTGTGTCAGCCCCGCCTGCTGCCTGTGTCAGCCCCGCCTGCTGCCTGTGTCAGCCCCGCCTGTTGTCTGTGTCAGCCCCGCCCGCTGTCTGACCGCCGCCCCGCCTGCTGTCTGCGTCAGCCCCGCCTGCTGCCTGTGTCAGCCCCGCCTGCTGTCTGTCAGCACCGCCTGCTGCCTGTGTCAGCCCCGCATGCTGCCTGTGTCAGCCCCGCCTGCTGTCTGTGTCAGCCCCGCCTGCTGTCTGTCAGCCCCGCCTGCTGTCTGTCAGCCCCGCCTGCTGCCTGTGTCAGCCCCGCCTGCTGTCTGTGTCAGCCCCGCCTGCTGCCTGTGTCAGCCCTGCCTGCTGTCTGTGTCAGCCCCGCCTGTTGTCTGTGTCAGCCCCGCCTGCTACCTGTGTCAGCCCCGCCTGTCGTCTGACCGCGGACCCGCCTGCTGTCTGTGTCAGCCCCGCCTGCTGTCTGTGTCAGCCCCGCCTGCTGCCTGTGTCAGCCCCGCCTGCTGTCTGTGTCAGCCCCGCCTGCTGTCTGTGTCAGCCCCGCCTGCTGTCTGTTTCAGCCCCGCCTGCTGTCTGACCGCCGCCCCGCCTGCTGTCTGACCGCCGCCCCGCCTGCTGCCTGTGTCAGCCCCGCCTGTTGCCTGTGTCAGCCCCGCCTGCTGCCTGTGTCAGCCCCGCCTGTTGCCTGTGTCAGCCCCGCCTGCTGTCTGTGTCAGCCCCGCCTGCTGGCTGTGTCAGCCCCGCCTGCTGGCTGTATCAGCCCCGCCTGCTGGCTGTGTCAGCCCCGCCTGCTGGCTGTGTCAGCCCCGCCTGCTGTCTGTGTCAGCCCCGCCTGCTGCCTGACCGCCGCCCCGCCTGCTGTCTTGTGTCAGCCCCGCCTGCTGTCTGTGTCAGCCCCGCCTGCTGCATGTGTCAGCCCCGCCTGCTGCCTGTGTCAGCCCCGCCTGTTGTCTGTATCAGCCCCGCCCGCTGTCTGACCGCCGCCCCGCCTGCTGTCTGACCGCCGCCCCGCCTGCTGCCTGTGTCAGCACCGCCTGCTGTCTGTGTCAGCACCGCCTGATGCCTGTGTCAGCCCCGCATGCTGCCTGTGTCAGCCCCGCATGCTGTCTGTGTCAGCCCCGCCTGCTGTCTGTGTCAGCCCCGCCTGCTGCCTGTGTCAGTCCCGCCTGCTGCCTGACCGCCGCCCCGCCTGCTGTCTTGTGTCAGCCCCGCCTGCTGTATGTGTCAGCCCCGCCTGCTGCCTGTGTCAGCCCCGCCTGCTGCCTGTGTCAGCCCCGCCTGTTGTCTGTGTCAGCCCCGCCCGCTGTCTGACCGCCGCCCCGCCTGCTGTCTGCCTCAGCCCCGCCTGCTGCCTGTGTCAGCCCCGCCCGCTGTCTGTGTCAGCACCGCCTGCTGCCTGTGTCAGCCCCGCATGCTGTCTGTGTCAGCCCCGCCTGCTGCCTGTGTCAGCCCTGCCTGCTGTCTGTGTCAGCCCCGCCTGTTGTCTGTGTCAGCCCCGCCTGTTGTCTGTGTCAGCCCCGCCTGCTGCCTGTGTCAGCCCCGCCTGCTGTCTGTGTCAGCCCCGCCTGCTGCCTGTGTCAGCCCTGCCTGCTGTCTGTGTCAGCCCCGCCTGTTGTCTGTGTCAGCCCCGCCTGCTACCTGTGTCAGCCCCGCCTGTCGTCTGACCGCGGACCCGCCTGCTGTCTGTGTCAGCCCCGCCTGCTGTCTGTGTCAGCCCCGCCTGCTGTCTGTGTCAGCCCCGCCTGCTGTCTGTATCAGCCCCGCCTGCTGCCTGTGTCAGCCCCGCCTGCTGCCTGTGTCAGCCCCACCTGTTGTCTGTGTCAGCCCCGCCTGCGACCTGTCAGCCCCGCCTGCGACCTGTGTCAGCCCCGCCTGCTGTCTGACCGCCGCCCCGCCTGCTGCCTGTGTCAGCCCCGCCTGCTGCCTGTGTCAGCCCCGCCTGCTGTCTGTGTCAGCCCCGCCTGCTGTCTGTGTCAGCCCCGCCTGTTGTCTGTGTCCGCCCCGCCTGCTACATGTGTCAGCTCCGCCTGTCGTCTGACCACGGACCCGCCTGCTGTCTGTCAGCCCCGCCTGCTGTCTGTGTCAGCCCCGCCTGCTGTCTGTGTCAGCCCCGCCTGCTGTCTGTGTCAGCCCCGCCTGCTGTCTGTGTCAGCCCCGCCTGCTGTCTGTATCAGCCCCGCCTGCTGTCTGTATCAGCCCCGCCTGCTGCCTGTGTCAGCCCCGCCTGCTGCCTGTGTCAGCCCCGCCTGCTGTCTGTGTCAGCCCCGCCTGCGACCTGTGTCAGCCCTGCCTGCTGCCTGTGTCAGCCCCGCCTGCTGCCTGTGTCAGCACCGCCTGCTGCCTGTGTCAGCCCCGCCTGCTGTCTGTGTCAGCCCCGCCTGCTGTCTGTGTCAGCCCCGCCTGCTGTCTGTGTCAGCCCCGCCTGCGACCTGTGTCAGCCCCGCCTGCTGCCTGTGTCAGCCCCGCCTGCTGTCTGTGTCAGCCCCGCCTGCTGTCTGTGTCAGCCCCGCCTGCTGTCTGTGTCAGCCCCGCCTGCTGCCTGTGTCAGCCCCGCCTGCTGCCTGTGTCAGCCCTGCCTGCTGTCTGTGTCAGCCCCGCCTGTTGTCTGTGTCAGCTCCGCCTGCTACCTGTGTCAGCCCCGCCTGTCGTCTGACCGCGGACCCGCCTGCTGTCTGTGTCAGCCCCGCCTGCTGTCTGTGTCAGCCCCGCCTGCTGTCTGTGTCAGCCCCGCCTGCTGTCTGTGTCAGCCCCGCCTGCTGTCTGTATCAGCCCCGCCTGCTGCCTGTGTCAGCCCCGCCTGCTGCCTGTGTCAGCCCCGCCTGCTGCCTGTGTCAGCCCCGCCTGCTGTCTGTGTCAGCCCCGCCTGCGACCTGTGTCAGCCCCGCCTGCGACCTGTGTCAGCCCCGCCTGCTGCCTGTGTCAGCCCCGCCTGCTGTCTGTGTCAGCCCCGCCTGCTGTATTTGTCAGCCCCGCCTGCTGTCTGTGTCAGCCCCGCCTGCTGTCTGTGTCAGCCCCGCCTTTTTTTCTTCTTTTTTTATAAATTTAGTCCGAATGTTTTGTATGGATGGATTTCCGAGGTCAGGACCCGCGCTAAGCAGAGCTTGTTGTGCAGGTCCTGACCTCACCACCCGATCGCGCAATTCCTGTTGGCCGGCAGAATTTAGAGACGAAAGTTGTACGTGCCCGACATACCTGGACACGGTCCGCCCCGCTCACTGACGTCACCTGACCTTGAGTGCGACCGCTGCCACCGGCCGCAGGCCATCCTAGTCAGGAGCAAATAGCGAGCGCCGAAGCGACTCGAGCCCGGGCTGCCACAACCGGGATAGGTCAGAAGTCCAGCGCTCTCCCGACTGAGCTACAGGGGCTGACACAGACCGCCTGCTGTCTGTGTCAGCCCCGCCTGCGACCTGTGTCAGCCCCGCCTGCGACCTGTGTCAGTCCCGCCTGCTGTCTGACCGCCGCCCCGCCTGCTGCCTGTGTCATCCCCGCCTGCTGCCTGTGTCAGCCCCGCCTGCTGTCTGACCGCCGCCCCGCCTGCTGCCTGTGTCAGCCCCGCCTGTTGTCTGTGTCAGCCCCGCCTGCTGCCTGTGTCATCCCCGCCTGCTGCCTGTGTCAGCCCCGCCTGCTGTCTGTGTCAGCCCCGCCTGCGACCTGTGTCAGCCCCGCCTGCGACCTGTGTCAGCCCCGCCTGCTGTCTGACCGCCGCCCCGCCTGCTGCCTGTGTCAGCCCCGCCTGCGACCTGTGTTAGCCCCGCCTGCTGTCTGTGTCAGCCCCGCCTGCTGTCTGACGGCCGCCCCGCCTGCTGCCTGTGTCAGCCCCGCCTGCTGCCTGTGTCAGCCCCGCCTGTTGTCTGTGTCAGCCCCGCCTGCGACCTGTGTCAGCCCCGCCTGCTGCCGGTGTCAGCCCCGCCTGCGACCTGTGTCAGCCCCGCCTGCTGTCTGACCGCCGCCCCGCCTGCTGCCTGTGTCAGCCCCGCCTGCTGCCTGTGTCAGCCCCGCCTGCTGTCTGACCGCCGCCCCGCCTGCTGCCTGTGTCAGCCCCGCCTGCTGTCTGACCGCCGCCCCGCCTGCTGCCTGTGTCAGCCCCGCCTGTTGTCTGTGTCAGCCCCGCCTGCTGCCTGTGTCAGCCCCGCCTGCTGCCTGTGTCAGCCCAGCCTGCTGTCTGTCAGCCCCGCCTGCTGTCTGTGTTAGCCCGCCTGTTGTCTGTGTCAGCCCCGCCTGCTGTCTGTGTCAGCCCCGCCTGTTGCCTGTGTCAGCCCCGCCTGCTGTCTGTGTCAGCCCCGCCTGTTGTCTGTGTCAGCCCCGCCTGTTGTCTGTGTCAGCCCCGCCTGCTGCCTGTGTCAGCCCCGCCTGCTGCCTGTGTCAGCCCCGCCTGCTGTCTGTGTCAGCCCCGCCTGCTGTCTGTGTCAGCCCCGCCTGCTGTCTGACCGCCGCCCCGCCTGCTGTCTATATCAGCCCCGCCTGCTGCCTGTGTCAGCCCCGCCTGCTGCCTGTGTCAGCCCCACCTGTCATCTGACCACGGACCCGCCTTTTGTCTGACCGCCGCCCCGCCTGCTGCCTGTGTCAGCCCCGCCTGCTGCCTGTGTCAGTCCCGCCTGTCGTCTGACCGCGAACACACCTCACCGGCAGGACGTGCGCGATCTGATTCCCACGTTCGAGGAGGACATGGAGATGCTGGACTCGGACGAGGACTCGTTCTCGCTGCCGCCTATCTACGAGGACCCGCTGCCGGCGCCGGCGGCCACCCTGGCCCGCCTGACGCTGCACGACCCGCCCCCGCCCCCGCCGCCGCCGTCCGGCCGCCAGCCGACGCAGGGCGACGAGACACGGCCGGCCGAGCCGCCGCCGTCCCCGGGCGGGGGCGGCGGCGGCGGTCCGCCAGCGACGTCGACGCCGGGCCCGCGTCCAGCGCTGAGCCGGCGCCGGCGGACGCTGCTCACCGACAACACGTACTACGGCCTGGCGCGCCACCGCGACGGCAGCGAGTTCAGTGAGTCGGGGTATGGCCTGGCGCGCCACCTTGGCGGCAGCGAGTTCAGTGAGTCGGGGTACGGCCTGGCGCGCCACCGCGACGGCAGCGAGTTCAGTGAGTCGGGGTATGGCCTGGCGCGCCACCGCGACGGCAGCGAGTTCAGTGAGTCGGGGGTACGGCCTGTCCTCCCGCGCTCTGCCTGGGAACTGGAGTCAGCTGGTGCTCTGGGGCTCCGTAGTTACGTTGCTGCTAGTATAGGTCGCCTCAAACGGGCCAGGTTGCGACTAGTCGTATGGTTGCGTGATTGTGATTGTGTTAGCACGTACTCGATGTAGCTTTTGCAGTACATCTCTCTTCTTACGCAGGGCTGGCAGATTGCGCTTAGTACCGGAGTGTTGAGTGTCTAGTTCCTCGGTAGATGCTATTCTTGCCCGTGCGTCGCTGCTTCCCGTTCTCAACGGTGTATCAATGTTATTGTTGGGCATGCCGCAGACATCACGTACGACCTCTGTACCATCGGCCTGGATGACGACAGCATTGTGTACTGTCTGTGGATCGGCCAGGACCGGCCCGAGCCGCAGGACTCGCTGCTCAACTCGGCAGACATGTCGTCCGGCGTGGCGCACTACAGCCTAGGACAGGTCAGGGACGGGGACACAGTACAGCCTAGGACAAACAGTACAGTCTCGGACAGGTCAGGGACGGGGACGCAGTACAGCCTAGGACAAACACAGTACAGTCTCGGACAGGTCAGGGACGGCGACACAGTACAGCCTAGGACAAACACAGTACAGTCTCTGACAGGTCAGGGACGGGGACGCAGTACAGCCTAGGACAAACACAGTACAGTCTCGGACAGGTCAGGGACGGGGACGCAGTACAGCCTAGGACAAACACAGTACAGTCTCGGGACAGGTCAGGGACGGGGACGCAGTACAGCCTAGGACAAACACAGTACAGTCTCGGACAGGTCAGGGACGGGGACGCAGTACAGCCTAGGACAAACACAGTACAGTCTCGGACAGGTCAGGGATGGGACGCAGTACAGTCTCGGATAGGTCAGGGACGGGGACGCAGTAGAGTCTCGGACATGTCAGGGACGGGGACGCAGTACAGTCTCGGACAGGTCAGGGACGCAGTACAGTCTCGGATAGGTCAGGGACGGGGACGCAGTACAGTCTCGGACATGTCAGGGACGGGGATGCAGTACAGTCTCGGACATGTCAGGGACGCAGTACAGTCTCGGATAGGTCAGGGACGGGGACGCAGTACAGTATCGGATAGGTCAGGGACGGGGACACAGTACAGTCTCGGACAGGTCAGGGACGGGGACACAGTACAGTCTCGGACAGGTCAGGGACGGGACAGTACAGTCTCGGACAGGTCAGGGACGGGGACACAGTACAGTCTCGGACAGGTCAGGGACGGGGACACAGTACAGTCTCGGACAGGTCAGGGACGGGGACACCGTACAGTCTCGGACAGGTCAGGGACGGGGACGCAGTACAGTCTCGGACAGGTCAGGGACGGAGACACAGTACAGTCTCGGACATGTCAGGGACGCAGTACAGTCCCGGACATGTCAGGGACGGGGACGCAGTACAGTCTCGGACAGGTCAGGGACGGGGACACAGTAGTTTCGGATAGGTCAGGGACGGGGACACAGTACAGCCTACACGGGGACGTAGTAGTCTCGAATAGGTCAGGGACGGGGACGCAGTACAGTCTCGGACATGTCAGGGACGCGGTACAGTACAGCCTAGGACAGGTCAGGACGGGGACACAGTACAGTCTCGGACATGTCAGGGACGGGGACACAGTACAGTCTCGGATAGGTCAGGGACGGGGACACAGTACAGTCTCGGACAGGTCAGGGACGGGGACACAGTACAGTCTCGGACATGTCGGACGGAGACGCAGTACAGTCTCGGACAGGTCAGGGACGGGGACACAGTACAGTCTCGGACATGTCAGGGACGGGGACACAGTACAGCCTAGGATAGGTCAGGGACGGGGACGCAGTACAGTCTCGGACAGGTCCGGGACGCAGTACAGTCTCGGACATGTCAGGGACGCAGTACAGCCTCGGATAGATCAGGGACGGGGACGCAGTACAGTCTCGGATATGTCAGGGACGGGGACGCAGTACAGTCTCGGATAGGTGAGGGACGCAGTACAGTCTCGGACATGTCAGGGACGCAGTACAGCCTCGGATAGGTCAGGGACGGGGACGCAGTACAGTCTCGGACATGTCAGGGACGGGGACGCAGTACAGTCTCGGATAGGTCAGGGACGCAGTACAGTCTCGGACAGGTCAGGGACGGGGACACAGTACAGTCTCGGACAGGTCGGGGACGGGGACACAGTACAGTCTCGGACATGTCAGGGACGGGGACACAGTATAGTCTTGGACAGGTCAGGGACGCAGTACAGTCTCGGACATGTCAGGGACGGGGACGCTGTACAGTCTCGGACAGGTCAGGGACGCAGTACAGTCTCGGACATGTCAGGGACGGGGACGCAGTACAGTCTTGGACAGGACGGGGACACAGTACAGTCTCGGACAGGTCAGGGACGGGGACACAGTACAGTCTCGGACAGGTCAGGGACGGGGACACAGTAGTTTCGGACAGGTCAGGGACGGGGACACAGTACAGCCTCGGATAGGTCAGGGACGGGGACGCAGTACAGTCTCGGATAGGTCAGGGACGGGGACGCTGTACAGTCTCGGACATGTCAGGGATGGGACGCAGTACAGTCTCGGATAGGTCAGGGACGGGGGCGCAGTACAGTCTCGGACAGGTCAGGGACGCAGTACAGTCTCGGATAGGTCAGGGACGGGGACGCTGTACAGTCTCGGACATGTCAGGGATGGGGACGCAGTACAGTATCGGATAGGTCAGGGACGGGGACGCAGTACAGTCTGGGATAGGTCAGGGACGGGGACGCAGTACAGTCTCGGATAAGTCAGGGACGGGGACACAGTACAGTATCGGATAGGTCAGGGACGGGGACACAGTACAGTATCGGACAGGTCAGGGACGCAGTACAGTCTCGGATAGGTCAGGGACGGGGACACAGTACAGTCTCGGACATGTCAGAGGGACGGGAACACAGTACAGTCTCGGACAGGGCAGGGATGGGGACACAGTACAGTCTCGGATAGGTCAGGGACGGGGACGCTGTACAGTCTCGGACATGTCAGGGATGGGGACGCAGTACAGTATCGGACATGTCGGAGGGACGGGGACACAGTACAGTCTCGGACAGGTCAGGGACGGGGACGCTGTACAGTCTCGGACATGTCAGGGATGGGGACGCAGTACAGTATCGGACAGGTCAGGGACGCAGTACAGTCTCGGATAGGTCAGAGGGAGGCGAGGTCAGAGGCAGAAACACAGCCTCGGACAGGTCAGACCAAAGTCTCAGGCAGGTAAAATGGAGGGGCGGACCAGAAGCAGGGACGGTGCACTACAGCCTCGGACAGGTCAGAGGCAGGGACAGGTCGGGGGCAGGGACAGGTCAGAGGGAGGGACTGGTCAGACCACAGACTCAGACAGGTCAGAGGGAGGGACAGGTCAGAGGCGGGGACACTACAGCCTCGGGCGTAGCGTAGTGTCTGTGTTGTATAGGAGATGTCGTCTCGTTGTCTGCGTGTAAGAGATGTCTGTCTCACTGTCTCACCGTCTGTCCGCGTGCAGGTGATCCAGCAGCAGGCGGCGGCGGCGCCGGCCGGCTCCACGTCCGACTCTGAGGACTCTGAGCATTGTCGCGGAGAGTACAGCCGCTACTACACCACCATACAGCAGATCGGCAAGGGCGCCTTCGGCTTCGTTAAGCTCGGCTACAGAAACGGAGACCGCATGTTGGTACGCCTGTCGTGCCGATGCGACGTTGTGGGTTGCTTTTTCGCCAGTGAAGGTTTTACAAGTTAGGTCTGGTTGTAGTGTAGTGACTAAGTCTAGTTAAACCTGAGATCTTTAGTTGCAGATACAGCGAAATATCACACTATTATCTGATAATATTGTGAGATGATGACTTATGAGTCACCAAAAGGTGGACTATGAGGTTTATATCGTTGTTTTGTGTAACTCACGTAACGCTTACAACAACGTGAAGCTGCCTCCGTCACCTGCGCCCAACTGACCGTTTCTCTGGTTGTCTCTGTACTCAGGTGGTGACCAAGTTCATTCGCAAGGACAAGGTGCACACCGACCACTGGGTGGACGACCCGACCCTGAGCCAGCGGGTGCCGCTCGAGGTGTCGCTGCTCTCCATGCTCCATCACCCGCACATCGTGAGTGGAGGACCTGGACCTGGAGTGGCATCCTGAGGAGCGGGGGCGTCACCCTCCGGTGGGACGGACAGACGACGCATTTTCAGTGGCGGGCCCGCTGCACAGCCACATTGAAATCAGTAGGGATGTGATGCTGGTGTTCGTCAGTGTGGTATATGGAGAAAAAGCGATGTGGTGTAAATATTGCAATTCAAGGCAAGTATCAGACCGTGTGATAGGACTGTGTGTCTCCGGTCTGCGATGATACAAGCGAATGTTATGGGGATATGGTGTCTTGGGTTGTCAGTTTTAAATGTGACATGAATGGCATCAATTTCGTGCACTTATGTATACGAGAACGCCCAGAACCTGCCTTTAATATCGTACTGTATCCGCACTTCGTTTGCTGTACGCGTATGAGATCGCCCGGTAGGTACTTCTGACATTGCTGTGTGTTCTGACTTATGTCCGTAGATCCGCGTGTTGGACGCGTATGAGATCGCCCAGTAGGTACGTCTGACATTGTTGAGTGTTCTGTCCGTAGATCCGCGTGCTGGACGTGTATGAGAACGCCCAGTACGTGCAGATGGTGATGGAGCGTCACGGCTGTATGGACCTGTTTGAGTTCATTGATCGGGACGCCACCATGGACGAGCCGCTGGCCAGCCACATCTTCAGACAGGTACCGCCAATCTCTGATTATTCATCGTCAAGTTTCCGCTGTTCGTTTTGCATGACATTAGTAAAGACCTGGGGTTATTGCATTGCAACATGCGCTGTCATTGTGATTAGTAGAATAACACAGCTGTGGGCTGAACTAGTTCTAAAGTAGCCTGTAGCTGCGTACTCCAGAACGGCTCAGCGTGTCATTCACCTGTACCTCAGCCTAGTGTCATTTCGGCCACTGTTCCCGAAGGCAACCAAGTCAAATGCCGAACCGCGCAATGCCCAGTACCGTTAACAGCTGTGGGCTAACCGTGCGTCTTTGACCCAATTGCCACGTCTCAGATCTGCTCTGCGCTGAGCCACCTGCACTCGCTGGAGATCCTGCACCGAGACGTCAAGGACGAGAACGTCATTATCGACTCGTCGTTCCACGTCAAGCTGATCGACTTCGGCTCGGCCACTTTCGTCTCCCGCGGCCAGCTGCTGGCCACCTTCTGCGGCACGGTCGAGTACTGCGCTCCGGAGGTGCTGCAGGGGAACAAGTGAGTCCCCCTACCGCCCCGCCCCCGCCTCCTTCTGTCGGGCACTGCGTCTGGGTTCGGAGTCCATGGAGTTCATGGGTTCCGGGTTCGAGTCTGACTACTGGTGATTTGGTTTCCCCGCCTGGTTCAGCGTGAGAGATCCCACCGATAAACGACGGCAATCGCGTCGTCGGAAAGCCCAAATACCAAGTACACCCACCACCACCTGGAGGTGAATACCAAGTACACCCACCACCACCTGGAGGTGAATACCAAATACACTCACCACCACCCGGAGGTGAATACCAAGTACACCCACCACCACCTGGAGGTGAATACCAAATACACCCACCACCACCTGGAGGTGAATACCAAATACACTCACCACCACCTGGAGGTGAATACCAAATACACTCACCACCACCCGGAGGTGAATACCAAATACACCCACCACCACCTGGAGGTGAATACCAAGTAATACACCCACCACCTGGAGGCTAATACCAAATACACCCACCACCACCTGGAGGTGAATACCAAGTACACCCACCACCACCTGGAGGTGAATACCAAATACACTCACCACCACCCGGAGGTGAATACCAAGTACACCCACCACCACCTGGAGGTGAATACCAAATACACCCACCACCACCTGGAGGTGAATACCAAATACACTCACCACCACCTGGAGGTGAATACCAAATACACTCACCACCACCCGGAGGTGAATACCAAATACACCCACCACCACCTGGAGGTGGATACCAAGTAATACACCCACCACCTGGAGGCGAATACCAAATACACTCACCACCACCTGGAGGTGAATACCAAATACACCCACCACCACCTGGAGGTGAATACCAAATACACTCACCACCACCCGGAGGTGAATACCAAATACACCCACCACCACCTGGAGGTGAATACCAAGTACACCCACCACCACCCGGAGGTTAATACCAAGTACACCAACCACCACCTGGAGGGGAATACCAAATACACCCGCCGCCACCTGGAGGTGAATACCAAGTACACCCACCACCACCTGGAGGTGAATACCAAATACACCCACCACCACCTGGAGGAGAATACCAAATACACTCACCACCACCTGGAGGCGAATACCAAATACACCCACCACCACCTGGAGGTGAATACCAAATACACCCACCACCACCTGGAGGTGAATACCAAATACATCAACCACCACCTGGAGGTGAATACCAAATACACTTACCAACACCTGGAGGTGAATACCAAGTACACCCACCACCACCTGGAGGTGAATACCAAGTACACCCACCACCACCTGGAGGTGAATACCAAATACACCCACCACCACCTGGAGGTGAATACCAAATACACCCACCACCACCTGGAGGTGAATCCCAAATACACTCACCACCACCCGGAGGTGAATACCAAATACACCAACCACCACCTGGAGGTGAATACCAAATACACTCACCACCACCTGGAGGTGAATACCAAATACACCCACCACCACCCGGAGGTGAATACCAAATACACCCACCACCACCTGGAGGTGAATACCAAATACACCCACCACCACCCGGAGGTGAATACCAAATACACCCACCACCACCTGGAGGTGTATACCAAATACACCCACCACCACCTGGAGGTGAATACCAAATACACTCACCACCACCAGGAGGTGAATACTAAATACACCCACCAACACCTGGAGGTGTATACCAAATACACCCACCACCACCTGGAGGTGAATACCAAATACACTCACCACCACCTGGAGGTGAATACCAAATACACTCACTACCACCTGGAGGTGAATACCAAATACACTCACTACCACCTGGAGGTGAATACCAAATACACTCACCACCACCTGGAGGTGAATACCAAATACACTCACCACCACCTGGAGGTGAATACCAAATACACTCACCACCACCTGGAGGTGAATACCAAATACACCCACCACCACCTGGAGGTGAATACCAAATACACTTACCACCACCTGTAGGTGAATTCCGAATACATCAACCACCACCTGGAGGTGAATACCAAATACACTCACCACCACCTGGAGGTGAATACCAAATACACTTACCAACACCTGGAGGTGAATACCAAATACACTCACCACCACCTGGAGGTGAATACCAAATACACTCACCACCACCTGGAGGTGAATACCAAATACACCCACCACCACCTGGAGGTGAATACCAAATACACTCACCACCACCTGGAGGTGAATACCAAATACACCCATCACCACCTGGAGGTGAATACCAAATACACCCACCACCACCTGGAGGTGAATACCAAATACACCAACCACCACCTGGAGGTGAATACCAAATACACTCACCACCACCTGGAGGTGAATACCAAATACACTTACCAACACCTGGAGGTGAATACCAAATACACACACCACCACCGGGAGGTGAATACCAAATACACCCACCACCACCTGTAGGTGAATTCCGAATACATCTACCACCACCTGGAGGTGAATACCAAATACACTCACCACCACCTGGAGGTGAATACCAAATACACTTACCAACACCTGGAGGTGAATACCAAATACACTCACCACCACCTGGAGGTGAATACCAAATACACTCACCACCACCTGGAGGTGAATACCAAATACACCCACCACCACCTGGAGGTGAATACCAAATACACTCGCCACCACCTGGAGGTGAATACCAAATACACCCACCACCACCTGGAGGTGAATACCAAATACACCCACCACCACCTGGAGGTGAATACCGAATACACCAACCACCACCTGGAGGTGAATACCAAATACACTCACCACCACCTGGAGGTGAATACCAAATACACTTACCAACACCTGGAGGTGAATACCAAATACACACACCACCACCGGGAGGTGAATACCAAATACACTCACCACCACCTGGAGGTGAATACCAAATACACCCACCACCACCTGGAGGTGAATACCAAATACACTCGCCACCACCTGGAGGTGAATACCAAATACACCCACCACCACCTGGAGGTGAATACCAAATACACCCACCACCACCTGGAGGTGAATACCAAATACACCAACCACCACCTGGAGGTGAATACCAAATACACTCACCACCACCTGGAGCTGAATACCAAATACACTTACCAACACCTGGAGGTGAATACCAAATACACACACCACCACCGGGAGGTGAATACCAAATACACTCACCACCACCTGGAGGTGAATACCAAATACACCCACCACCACCTGGAGGTGAATACCAAATACACTCACCACCACCTGGAGGCGAATACCAAATACACCCACCACCACCTGGAGGTGAATACCAAATACACCCACCACCATCTAGAGGTGAATACCAAATACACTCACCACCACCTGGAGGTGAATACCAAATACACCCACCACCACCTAGAGGTGAATACCAAATACACTCACCACCACCTGGAGGTGAATACCAAATACACCCACCACCACCTGGAGGTGAATACCAAATACACTCACCACCACCTGGAGGTGAATACCAAATGCACTCACCACCACCTGGAGGTGAATACCAAATACACTTACCAACACCTGGAGGTGAATACCAAATACACCCACCACCACCTGGAGGTGAATACCAAATACACTCACCACCACCGGAAGGTGAATACCAAATACACCCACCACCACCTGGAGGTGAATACCAAATACACTCACCACTGCCTGGAGGTGAATACCAAATACACTCACCACCACCTGGAGGTGAATACCAAATACACTTACCAACACCTGGAGGTGAATACCAAATACACCCACCACCACCTGGAGGTGAATACCAAATGACAACTCACCACCACCGGGAGGTGAATACCAAATACACCCACCACCACCTGGAGGTGAATACCAAATACACTCACCACCACCTGGAGGTGAATACCAAATACACTCACCACCACCTGGAGGTGAATACCAAATACACTCACCACCACCTGGAGGTGAATACCAAATACACAACCACCACCTGGAGGTGAATACCAAATACACCCACCACCACCTGGAGGTGAATACCAAATACACTCACCACCACTGGGAGGTGAATACCAAATACACCCACCACCACCTGGAGGTGAATACCAAATACACCCACCACCACCTGGAGGTGAATACCAAATACACCCACCACCACCTGGAGGTGAATACCAAATACTCCACCACCACCTGGAGGTGAATACCAAATACACCCACCACCACCTGGAGGTGAATACCAAATACACCCACCACCACCTGGAGGTGAATACCAAATACACTCACCACCACCTGGAGGTGAATACCAAATACACTCACCACCACCTGGAGGTGAATACCAAATACACCCACCACCACCTGGAGGTGAATACCAAATACACTCACCACCACCTGGAGGTGAATACCAAATACACTCACCACCACCTGGAGGTGAATACCAAATATACTCACCACCACCTGGAGGTGAATACCAAATACACCAACCACCACCTGGAGGTGAATACCAAATACACCCACCACCACCTGGAAGTGAATACCAAATACACTCACCACCACTGGGAGGTGAATACCAAATACACCCACCACCACCTGGAGGTGAATACCAAATACACCCACCACCACCTGGAGGTGAATACCAAATACACCCACCACCACCTGGAGGTGAATACCAAATACACTCACCACCACCTGGAGGTGAATACCAAATACACTCACCACCACCTGGAGGTGAATACCAAATACACCACCACCACCTGGAGGTGAATACCAAATACACTCACCACCACCTGGAGGTGAATACCAAATACACTCACCACCACCTGGAGGTGAATACCAAATACACTCACCACCACCTGGAGGTGAATACCAAATACACTCACCACCACCTGGAGGTGAATACCAAATACACCCACCACCACCTGGAGGTGAATACCAAATACACTCACCACCACCTGGAGGTGAATACCAAATACCTCACCACCACCTGGAGGTGAATACCAAATACACTCACCACCACCTGGAGGTGAATACCAAATACACTCACCACCACCCGGAGGTGAATACCAAATACACTCACCACCACCCGGAGGTGAATACCAAATACACCCACCACCACCTGGAGGTGAATACCAAATACACTCACCACCACCTGGAGGTGAATACCAAATACACTCACCACCACCTGGAGGTGAATATCAAATACACTCACCACCACCTGGAGGTGAATACCAAGTACACCCACCACCACCTGGAGGTGAATACCAAATACACTCACCACCACCCGGAGGTGAATACCAAATACACTCACCACCACCTGGAGGTGAATACCAAATACACTCACCACCACCTGGAGGTGAATACCAAATACACCAACCACCACCTGTAGGTGAATACCAAATACACCCACCACCACCTGGAGGTGAATACCAAGTACACCCACCACCACCTGGAGGTGAATACCAAATACACTCACCACCACGGAGGTGAATACCAAATACACTCACCACCACCTGGAGGTGAATACCAAGTACACCCACCACCACCTGGAGGTGAATACCAAATACACTTACCACCACCTGGAGGTGAATACCAAATACACCCACCACCACCTGGAGGTGAATACCAAATACACTTACCACCACCTAGAGGTGAATACCAAATACACTTACCACCACCCGGAGGTGAATACCAAATACACCCACCACCACCTGGAGGTGAATACCAAATACACTCACCACCACCTGGAGGTGAATACCAAATACACTCACCACCACCTGGAGGTGAATATCAAATACACTCACCACCACCTGGAGGTGAATACCAAGTACACCCACCACCACCTGGAGGTGAATACCAAATACACTTACCACCACCTGGAGGTGAATACCAAATACACCCACCACCACCTGGAGGTGAATACCAAATACACTTACCACCACCTGGAGGTGAATACCAAATACACTTACCACCACCTGGAGGTGAATACCAAATACACTCACCACCACCTGGAGGTGAATACCAAGTACACCCACCACCACCTGGAGGTGAATACCAAATACACTTACCACCACCTGGAGGTGAATACCAAATACACTTACCACCACCTGGAGGTGAATACCAAATACACCCACCACCACCTGGAGGTGAATACCAAATACACTTACCACCACCTAGAGGTGAATACCAAATACACCCACCACCACCCGGAGGTGAATACCAAATACACCCACCACCACCTGGAGGTGAATACCAAATACACTCACCACCACCTGGAGGTGAATACCAAATACACTCACCACCACCTGGAGGTGAATATCAAATACACTCACCACCACCTGGAGGTGAATACCAAGTACACCCACCACCACCTGGAGGTGAATACCAAATACACTTACCACCACCTGGAGGTGAATACCAAATACACCCACCACCACCTGGAGGTGAATACCAAATACACTTACCACCACCTGGAGGTGAATACCAAATACACTTACCACCACCTGGAGGTGAATACCAAATACACTCACCACCACCTGGAGGTGAATACCAAGTACACCCACCACCACCTGGAGGTGAATACCAAATACACTTACCACCACCTGGAGGTGAATACCAAATACACTTACCACCACCTGGAGGTGAATACCAAGTACACCCACCACCACCTGGAGGTGAATACCAAATACACCCACCACCAACCGGAGGCGAATACCAAATACACTCACCACCACCTGGAGGTGAATACCAAATACACCCACCACCACTCGGAGGACGTGTTGCAGGGGAACAAATGAGACACCCTCCCCCTTCCTCTGTGCCAGAGGCTACAGAGGAGCGCAGTTATCGGGAGCTTGCTATACGTTTTGGGGCTCTTTTGATAGATGCAAAGCTTTGTCCTGTGCGATGAGTATAACAGTATGAATTCACGTATTCCTGAACGTTGTACAAGTTTTGTCAGTTTTCGTCTCTGCCATAGTCGAGCGTATACTGGAAACGGACGGTAAAGATGACGGGATTATGTCAGTGTGCGGTCTAGGCCAGTGTCCTAGCATTGGGAAATTTGGGTGGAAATTGACACCCTATGGATACTATTTTTCCACTCTTTTTCCTGAGTTTTACTGTGAATTTTCCACTCCTTATTTTAAAATGTATTGGATAATTGGAAACCTGATACTGATTTATGGATGTAATGATAGGGACAGCCTGTGGATGGAAAGGCAGGTAAGAATTGGCATAGGTAATAACTAAATTTGGTGATCAGGTAATTGGGTGATACAGCCTGGTGCATATGCTTTTTAGTTAAATTTTTCACTCTTTATACTTATTTTTAGTCGAGAGTTTTCCACTCCGCACCCAGCTCCAAAGCAATTCTAGGAGCCTGGTCTAGGCTGTCTAGGCCCTTGGTCTAGGCTGTCTAGGTTCAGACTAGGTTTCGTGCATCTTACAGTCAGCGTCCTTGTAATGCGGGGATTTCCATTTCCAACGATTGTGTGCTTGTGTCCAGTGTATTGGTGTTGTTGCGTTTCCTCGTTTGCGTGGGGCTTTTTTGGGTGTTATAACCATTGGAGACTGATGTGCTAAGTTTCGCCTGATAAGGTCGTCATCAGTGTCGCAGACAGTACGGCGACGTAGAATTACAGTCAATTCGCCGCGCTATCAACCGGTTAATCCCAACAGCTTAAGCGGACAAGGCTATCTTAACACGCGCCCTGGATGGCCTCTGAGAATTACACGCACTGGCGGGAGGGGGATTCCGACCCCCCCCCCCCCCCCCCCTAAGATCTCGGCCCCATAAGAGCTACAATAACGAAATGTGTAGGGTAGGCAGGTTCTATGGGGAACTCTGTTTTGTGAAAATTGAATGACCCTATGTCAATATCTTCAAGGTCAAATGGGTTCAAATATGCTAAATTTGCTTGTTATGCGCCCCTTGGCTTGATATTGTTATGGAACGCAGTGAGTGCATGTATATACCCAAAAATGGGCTTAAATGTTTTGTTGGAAAGTCTAATGATACAATTATAGGGATAATAGAAGTTGCATTTCACCTCAGGTTATTTACATATCAACATTTCACTGCGGTCCTCTTGGAAACATTTATATTTTTGACGTTGATGGCCTCTCATAAAGTTTTCGGCGGTTTTTATTTTTCTTACTTTAGACGACGCGCCGTTCATTTGTAGGCAGATACATCAACAATGATGCACATTGACCGGTACAATCGGGAGATTTAAAAAAACAAAAACAGGAAGGGTGGGCGGATTCCCCCTCCCCTCCAGTGCGCATGTTAAAGTATACATGCCTTAGGATTTTAAAGAGCAACAGTGACCATTGTCCAACGTGACATGCGTCAGTGGAAGAATGTGGTGCAATCAAAATATGTTAGTGCACGCAGTTCAGCATGATATTGCTTAAGCTCATTATTTGACACATTGTCATCGATTTTGTCACCGACAGCAAACCGGTGTTGCTGCGAGCGCCGCGGCCGCCGGTCGGTCAGGCGAAGGTCAGGCGGTCTCGGTCTCGGCGGGCCACCCTGTGCGTCAGAGCCAGGGACCTGCGTTCGACGCTATCTTATCTCCCTCCCCCGACCGCCGCCCACCCCGAGAGATAGACGCCTTGTCAAGAGGCCGACCGATCGCCGACTCAAACGGCTTCGAGAAGGCTCGGCCCGGTCCGAGACCACCCGGTGTGCGGTCACGGGTGGCGTTACAAGTTGACGGGGGGGGGGGGATAGGGAAGTTGACGGGGCGCACACGGTCACGGGTGGCGTTACAAGTTGACGGGTGTGTGCTAGGGAAGTTGACGGAGTGCACACGGTCACGGGTGGCGTTACAAGTTGACGGGTGTGTGCTAGAGAAGTTGACGGAGTGCACACGGTCACGGGTGGCGTTACAAGTTGACGGGGGGGGTGAAAGGAAAGTTGACGGAGTGCACACGGTCACGGGTGGCGTTATAAGTTTGGGGGGGGGGTGATAGGGAAGTTGACGGAGTGCACACGGTCACGGGTGGCGTTACAAGTTGACGGGGGGGGGGGGTGATAGGAAAGTTGACGGAGTGCACACGGTCACGGGTGGCGTTACAAGTTGACACGGGGGGATAGGAAAGTTGACGGAGTGCACACGGTCACGGGTGGCGTTACAAGTTGACGGGGGGGGTGATGGGAAAGTTGGCGGAGCGCACACGGTCACGGGTGGCGTTACAAGTTGACGGGTGTGTGCTAGGGAAGTTGACGGAGTGTACACGGTCACGGGTGGCGTTACAAGTTGACGGGGGGGGGGGGGGTGATAGGGAAGTTGACGGAGTGCATACGGTCACGGGTGGCGTTACAAGTTGACGGGGGGGGGGTGATTGGAAAGTTGACGGAGTGCACACGGTCACGGGTGGCGTTACAAGTTGACGGGGGGTGATAGGGAAGTTGACGGAGCGCACACGGTCACGGGTGGCGTTACAAGTTGACGGGGGGGGGGGGTGATAGGGAAGTTGACGGAGCGCACACGGTCACGTGTGGCGTTACAAGTTGACTAGGGTGTGATAGGGAAGTTGACGGAGCGCACACGTTCACGGGTGGCGTTACAAGTTGACGAGGGTGTGATAGGAAAGTTGACGGAGTGCACACGGTCACGGGTGACGTTACAAGTTGACGGGGGGGGGGGTGATTGGAAAGTTGACGGAGTGCACACGGTCACGGGTGGCGTTACAAGTTGACGGGGGGGGGGGGTGATAGGGAAGTTGACGGAGCGCACACGGTCACGGGTGGCGTTACAAGTTGACGGGGGGGGGGGGGGGGGTGATAGGGAAGTTGACGGAGCGCACACGGTCACGTGTGGCGTTACAAGTTGACTAGGGTGTCGATAGGGAAGTTGACGGAGCGCACACGGTCACGGGTGGCGTTACAAGTTGACGAGGGTGTGATAGGAAAGTTGACGGAGCGCACACGGTCACGGGTGGCGTTACAAGTTGACGGGGGGGGGGGTGATAGGGAAGTTGACGGAGCGCACACGGTCACGTGTGGCGTTACAAGTTGACTAGGGTGTGATAGGGAAGTTGACGGAGCGCACACGGTCACGGGTGGCGTTACAAGTTGACGAGGGTGTGATAGGAAAGTTGACGGAGCGCACACGGTCACGGGTGGCGCTACAAGTTGACGGGGGGTGTGTGATAGGGAAGTTGACGGAGCGCACACGGTCACGGGTGGCGTTACAAGTTGACGAGGGTGTGATAGGAAAGTTGACGGAGCGCACACGGTCACGGGTGGCGTTACAAGTTGACGGGGGGGGGGGTGTGTGATAGGGAAGTTGACGGAGTGCACACGGTCACGGGTGGCGTTACAAGTTGACGAGGGTGTGATAGGAAAGTTGACGGAGCGCACACGGTCACGGGTGGCGTTACAAGTTGACGGGGGGGGGGGGGGTGATAGGGAAGTTGACCAGTTACCAGTTACCAGTTTATTCAAAAAAGATCCACGTACCTATATAATCGTGGCTTTTCACCCTTTCACGTCATATTTCTAAAACAGTGGGGACAACACTAAGGTTGAGGAGCAAAACACTTAAACAGGCATACTAAAATACACTCAATTAAAAGCACACACACACGCACTATAAGACGAGATAGACAGTGGCAGATCTACACTCCCATCTAAATATCAGGTGCCATCAGCTCTCATGGCAGCCTTCAAAGTGGTACGAAAGCTGGGGGCGGTAGGAGGAGCGCACACGGTCACGGGTGGCGTTACAAGTTGACGGGGTGTGATAGGGAAGTTGACGGGGATGCGATAGGATGTGGCGCACTGAACAGCTATGAGCGGCACCTTCACAGCGCTTAGTAGCACCATGCCCCTGCTAAGCACTGTCTGTCAGATATCTGTTTGATGAAAAGGTGGGAACACAACAGCCATCATATCACATGACCTCTAGCGGTGGAGATAAACCCTTGTTGCGTCTTACCGGAATAATGGGGGCATTCCTGTATTGTTACTCGTTTATACTAACTATTAAAGAGAGTGTGCATACCGTTTTGGAATGTCAACAGCAACAAAAATCATACAGTAAGGTTTGATTGCTGGATACGATGAAATGCACATCTGGAGCCACTTTAGTTTAATTTTCACTTATATTGTGTTTTGCCCTTTTTTTGTTTAGATATCTATAAAACGATCGCCACTATAGTGATGTTATGTAAAACGGCGCACATAAGACAATACAATTACGGTGTCATCATGCAAGATGGAGAGACAAGTTTTGCACAGCATGTTCTTGCCACTGTGAACTTTATTATGTGCAAGTTTCGTAGCTCCAGATTTATATCTTCCTCGAAAAATGGCCATCATGCGTTGCGAGTAGGGGGACAGACGGTACTGTTCGGCTGCTGCTATCAGCGCGCACGAGCTGTTTTGTCGAATTGCTATTGGCCGGCGCTACCGATATGCTAGCAGTTTAATCTATAGTTGCAGTGCTTCTAGTAGCGGAAGCCCTCTGGAGTCTACCCGATAATTTTTTGCTACCAGCCAGTTCCCGGAGTTTTTGGAATATCTCAGCAACTAGTGTGAAACTTGAAAAATGAAAGGCAAGGTTCGATTCAGAAAATTATGTTTTATAGACCAGTGTCAATAACCCCAAATAAGCTATGTGAGTAGACACACTCCCTTTAAAGAGATGGTATGACGAGTTGGCAGACTTATGTTTGGGTTTGTCTTATCTGGGTGCGTTTGGTACCGAATTCATTGCACGTACCCCATTGAAAAGTTAATGTAAACAGTAATGATTGCTGTTGTGATTATTTGAGCTTGGAGATGTTCGACAGATCTCTTTATAGTTAGTGCAAAATAAACATATATTTCAGTCTTCTTTTGTAACCTGCGAGAACATGTATTTGACCTTTATTCGTAAGCTGCGGAAGCATGCATTTTAGCCCGTTTTTGTAAACCCTTTTGAAACGAGAATAAATCCTTTGACATAAATAATAACCTTTATGGCATGTGAAAATGCTGGCTATCGAATGATATTGCGTTCGGTCTCCAACGACCATTTCTGGCTGATCTGCATGTATTTTCGTGTGGGTAAATTTGTACTCCTTACACGGTACCAGTTAAAGGGAATAGGTCACCTTGAAAGTTGTCTTGAAGTTCAATCATACGGTGCATCTTGAGCTCAAAACTATGAATATGACTTTGGTTTGGACAACTGATGGATATATGTGGAGAAAGAAGTAAGTTTCTCTTTCTATTTCACGAGAAATCGTACGATAGCAGCTCTGGCGTCACGGCTCCGCCCCGCTCCGCCTGACGCCAAGTACAGTCTCTGACAAGGGGCCGCCGCGCCGTCCGGGCGGCTGAGCGGGTATTAACAAGGCGTCGTGACCAGAGACTACGTGCCAGAGAGTGTACCTGCCTCCGGCGGCGAACCGGCGGCGGCGAGCGGCGAGCGAAATGTCCTGATCGTGGCCCGGAACAGCGGATATGAAATCGGGCCCACTAGTCCTGTGTCGAAATTACTTAACGTAGGGAGGTAATTCTTTCACCACAATCCATTTTTATATCTGCTCTACAAATCTGCTATCTCAGTCCAAAACTCCATGTTAAAGGTGAACCCTTCCCTTTAACAAAAAAAAAAAAAATCCCTTTAACAAATGCGAAGCAAACATATTATTATTGGGTTCTTCATAGAACAGGTTAGGTTAGGCTGTTCCGTGTGAAGTTTTTGCTAGTGCAAGGAAATACGCTTGTATTTCCTTAAAGGGAAATAATGACCTTTTGATTTTGTTAGCAACAATTGCTTAGGCTACCGTTATGGTTTTAAAATGATTTTATTTAAATTTAAGAATTAAATAAAATTATTCCCAAATTCAAAGTTGTAAGTTTGGGAAAAAATACAAAACAAGTACCTTGTGTACTTCATGAAGGTCATTGACAAATTCGTCCTTCCCTACCATTGTTTACATCGAGTGCGGCATTTTTGGAGGCTCTGTGACGTTTCCGATCAAACTGATCCGTGAAGCATCCGTGATGCATGACTGACTATCAGTATAAGTCATGAATAACAACAACATGCAAACTATACCAACTCGAATGAAATAAGGGCGGAATGATTTGAACCCCAGGCAAGCAAGTATTCGCGAAGCACTCGGCACTGCGCCACAGTAGCAAAAGGCGAGGGAAATGCATATTGGGTACAATATTATTACGCCATAAGTTTCTAAAGTGTCAACTACTATGAAATACAGTGATAAGATACCTTTAATAATGATTAACAAGAAAATGCAAACTATTTTTTTTAATAAGTCTTTAATTAGCTTTCAATTCAAAATCAAATATATTTTGCAATGCTACACAAGAATGGCACCAGTGACGTCATTAACGAAGCTTGCTACGGGACTTGGGTATACTAAACGGGAATATGGGATGATAGCCTTTGACGATACCCGCTTCTCAGCATATAATCAGGAACAACTCGCCACAAAAGGTTAAGTGCACCGAGAAGCATGACAATGACTTTGTAAACAAATCGCCGACGCTAAATAGGTCGCCGTCGATGTGCATCGATGAGCTTCCGATTTAATTGCCAGTTTTGTGTTATTGTTTGTAAGTTTTTTGGAAATTTTTTATTATTTTTCATGATAATATAAAGCAGTGTTATATACAGCCACAGACAAATTATACAAAACTCCTAATGTTGAAAACAAATTAAGCGATTTTCAAAAATTGAGGGTCGCAACCACTAACTATGCCGCCGTTGATGTGCATCGATGAGCTTCCGATTTTATTGCCACTTTTTCTAATCGCTGTTAGTTTTAGAGGATCGCCGGGCATATAATCACAACAAGCAGAACGCACAATATATTTTCCACCCCATTGCGTAAAAAAGCAATACGGGAAAAGCCCGCAGTTTGATGAGGACCAAAAGTACTTGCAAGTACTGGTCGTTAAAAGTGTGGAACGCTTATCAACTATAACTTGAAATATCTTTCGGTAGGAAAGTTTTCATGCAAAATGTGATGAATTTACAATATAGCGCTTCGGCTTTGGGCGAGCGCCAATTTCACAGCCAAACTGGATGAGAGCGGCCATCACGAATCTAGTACTGCTGGGACCAACGTTTTGGAGTCAGAAATATAAAAAATGCATTGTCGATACCCTACTTTAGGTGCTGCAGGAGCAGACGCAAGAACGAACCCAGTGGCTCACTCGCGATTAGTAGAACTGGAAAAATATGGCTTGCATTGCCAGGTAAATGAGCCGACATTTATCCGTGGCGATACTCAGTCGATTCTCGATGTGATCATGCTGTCTGATGCGCTCTGCTGTGCAACCAAGCCACCAGATGTCACTGTCGAGATGTGTGATTATGCTGCTCACCATAGGCGTGTGTCTGTGCTGACCACCATCCCGCGGGCAAAAGTTGCATCTCAATATCGAACTGCACGTAACTGGCGTGCTTTCGATGCCCATGCCTTTCTAGAGGATTTGAGGCTCATTGATTATAACTCTGTTGTGCGTAGTAGCGATTCTTGTGAGCAGCAATGGAATAATTTATCTTCCGTAATGATACAAAATTTGAACGAGCACGCCCCTTTGCGCAGGTTTAGAGTTCATAACCCTTCACCTCCACCGGTATCTGACGAAACATTAGAGTTGATGAATGAAAGACGGTCAGCGAAAACTGTTGGGGACATGAATGCTTACAAAGTTCTCAATGTTCAGGCAAAAATGGCAATCAGAAGGGACATGCGAGATAGCATAAAGCAGAAAGTTGACGAATCGTCAGACCACAGACGAAATCAATGATTACTTCGTTTCCATAGGCAGGCGAACGAGGGAGAGCGTTATGTCCCAGTTTCGGCGCTCCGGTATGGAGCCACTAAATGTGCGCCTGCCTCGTGTTAACGCTAGTGCGCTGACGCTGACTCCGATGACATTGGATCAGCTTAAAAACGTCATCTTCGCCATTCCAAATGCAAACTCTTGCATTGACGGTGACGTTCCGCTCAAAAAATTTAAAATGAGTTTTTGCATTGTGGGCCCATCTTTGCTCCGAATAATAAATACCAGTATCGTTACGGAAACCGTGCCAGAAAGCTGGAAGAGGGCGGAAGTCTTCCCGCTGTATAAAAGGAACGACCCTTCGGATCCGGCGAATTTCAGACCCATCACAATTGTAAGTTTAATTTGCAAAATCGTGCACGTTCAACTCAAAAAATATATTAAGGATAATTGTTTATTTAGTAATGATCAGCATGGTTTCCTTTCAAACCATTCCACGTCTACAGCGCTCCTGTCCATGACAGACGAAATTATTAAGGGAATAGATAGATCAGAAATTTCTTTACTAGCTCTATTGGATTTTAGTCGTTGTTTTGATGTTGTCGACCATAGCACCATTCTGAAAAAAAATTAGAGCTTTTACAGGTCAGAACTGGATGGTTTAAAAGCTACCTTGAAGGTCATACTCAAAAAGTGCGCGTAGGGGAAAGTATCCAAATCATTACCAATATCAATAGGCTGCTTCCACAGTACAGTTTTAGGAAGTTTGTTGTTTAACATCTTAAGTAATGACATTGCATCTTACATCCCGTCTTCTATAAGTGGCTTCCGCGTCACTCTCATTCGATATGCAGATGACACACAATTAGCTATTACGGGACCACGTGACCAAATACGAGACATGGAGGGTGCCATGGAGCACGTTCTAGGCATTTTGAGCAACTGGTTTTTGCAAAACGGGATAATGGTTAATGCAGCTAAAACAGAGCTGATGGTATGTGGTGACAGGCGTCAGATTGCTCGGATAGGAATTATGCCGAAGGTGAGATTTATGGGTGAGGACCTGTTGTGCTGGGAAAGTGTTAAGAATTTAGGTATGATTATGGACTCAACTCTGTCGTGGCAACCGCACGTGAAACTGTCATACACCGATGTTTTGGTATTCTTATCGGAATCCTCCATGCCAAACACGTTCTGCCAGCTTCTGTCCTGCCCCGTATAGTGGATTCTCTTGTGATCTCTCACATTAGATATTGTACTCAAGTATATGGTAGTGCTAGCAAAAGTGTAATTCAGGAACTTCAAAAGGTGCTCAACTTTGCTGCACGAGTCATTTCTGGTCGCCGGAAATACGATCATGTTTCAGATGTCCTAAAGGAGTTAGGCTGGCTCACCGTTCCGAAACTTGTAGAATATTTTGATTTATGTATGATGCACAAGATTTTAACATTAAACCTGCCGGTCGGACTGCGCCAAAGCCTGTCATTTAACCATCAATTAGGCTTGCGACAAACGCGACAATCATCTCACCTATCGCTTGTTCGTCCCCGCAACAACCATGGAAAGCGCACCTTCATATACCGTGGATCCAAACTGTACAATCGCTATGCCATTGACAATCATCTACATCGTCTTAGTGTGTGTACTTTTAAAAGGCATGTAAGAGAGATATTGACTGAAGCTTCTTGATCTATTGACGCAGCTTCTTGACAATTGTTTGCGACGCAAATGTTGTGCTACACCAATGTATGATGAAGGTATTAAAATAGCCCTATTGTGTGGAAATACCTGATGACGTGAAATAAATAAATAAATAATAAATAAGTTTGAGCTTGAGCATACATGATTGTTGATCCCCACCATTCATTTAAGTTGCTTTTTACAAATCCTCCGGATGTGCCAATATCCCTTTAACGCATGCAATCCTCGGGTATCAGGGTCCAGATATCGCCCACATGTACTATCTCCCAACCTGATTCAGTTTCGCAACGAAAACACTCCTGTTTGGTCCGATCTATAGAATCCTGTACCCCGGACAAACCAAACAGATAGTGGTAATCCTTTCGGCAGCTGGTCTTCGTAAGTGGTTCAGGAAGGTAACGACCGCATGTTCCTAGTTTGATGTGATTTCCAGATACGTGTTACTATAAATATTCAACCCTCACATTGTGAATGAATGTATCAATCTCGTTGCCAGTTTTGCATTTGCATTCCTTACTTCAGGTACGACGGCTACACGCTGGAGGTGTGGTCGCTGGGCGTCACGCTCTTCACTCTGCTGTGTGGGGAGAACCCGTTCCATGACGTGGAGGACACCATCTCCAAACCGCTGCGGCTGCCAGCAGAGATCACTCCCAGTGAGTACAGCGCAAGGACTGTGTAGTTACCTACGACCGCGACTGTAGTTACCTACGACCGCGACTGTAGTTACCCACGACCGCGACTGTAGTTACCTACGACCGCGACTGTAGTTACCTACGACCGCGACTGTAGTTACCTACGACCGCGACTGTAGTTACCTACGACCGCGACTGTAGTTACCTACGACCGCGACTGTAGTTACCCACGATCGCGACTGTAGTTACCCACGACCGCGACTGTAGTTACCTACGACCGCGACTGTAGCTACCTACGACCGCGAGGGCGTGCAACCGAGGAAGGCCGGGACAGTTAACATGCCACACGCCGAGCCTTTTTCATTGTTAGCGCCAAATCAATCACTGCGATTCATGTTGTTAATTCGCGAACTGTGGTAATCCGACGGATGGTGTGTCAGAAACTGGGCATGACTTTCGAGCTGCGTGGCCCGTAGCTCGCACGCATCATGTGATCGGTTTGGCAGCAATCGCTGCCACATCGAGTCGCGTGATCGCGGTCTGCCTCAAGTGTGGCTGCTATCGGCTGAGTCATATCAGCCGCCCTGCCGCCACTGCCGCAAGCGAATTTATGGTGGCTTATGCCCTAAACAGGGTCTTACATAATGAATGCTAATACTTCAACTAATTCTTTGCTAATGCGAATACTTTACTTCAGTCATAGAATAATGGAAAATAGTAGTAAGCTAGTTCCTCTGATGATACTCATTGTCCCAAAATGATGTGGACTTTCAGCTGTGTGGTACCTCACCATTATTCTGAGAACCGTTATAGGTCCGCAAATTCGAGACTCCAAATGCAGAAATGCGCCTTGTTCCTACTTATGATTTGGTGTTGGTCGACAAATCGACCGACCTATCGCCCTGGTCCGCTGGTTCTGTGGTTCGTAGCGTTAGCTGAGCTTCGGCACGATTATAATACAACGGCAACACTACGTGGGTTGTAAACTACCCCGGGTTACTTTATACAAGGATTGGAGCCGGAGAATGTGAGACGCCGCACAGGGCGCCTCACTCTCCTGCAATCTTACTCACTGCAATCTCACTCTGCACTCTGCTCTAATCGACTCTCTGCTGGAGTCGAGTTGTCTTACATCCCCCAGGGCGTCTTCAGTTGTGCTTCAGCGATCTTAAGTGTGTCTGTATGCGCCCGGTAGTAAATGCAGCCTCTCCGTGTCTTTGTGCATGGGTGCCAAATAACCCTACATAGCCACCGAACTCAACTCACCACCCATGTGTCTGTGTCTGCCCTCCTGCTGACTGGCCTGCTGGATAAGAGTCCTGTATTTCTGTGTGTATTGTCAGACCTGGCCCTCCTGCTGACCGGCCTGCTGGATAAGAGTCCTGTATTTCTGTGTGTATCGGCAGACCTGGCCCTCCTGCTGACCGGCCTGCTGGATAAGAGTCCTGTATTTCTGTGTGCATCGTCAGACCTGGCCCTCCTGCTGACCGGCCTGCTGGATAAGAGTCCTGTATTTCTGTGTGTATTGTCAGACCTGGCCCTCCTGCTGACTGGCCTGCTGGATAAGAGTCCTGTATTTCTGTGTGTATTGTCAGACCTGGCCCTCCTGCTGACCGGCCTGCTGGATAAGAGTCCTGTATTTCTGTGTGTATTGTCAGACCTGGCCCTCCTGCTGACTGGCCTGCTGGATAAGAGTCCTGTATTTCTGTGTGTATTGTCAGACCTGGCCCTCCTGCTGACCGGCCTGCTGGATAAGAGTCCTGTATTTCTGTGTGTATTGTCAGACCTGGCCCTCCTGCTGACCGGCCTGCTGGATAAGAGTCCTGTATTTCTGTGTGTATTGTCAGACCTGGCCCTCCTGCTGACCGGCCTGCTGGATAAGAGTCCTGTATTTCTGTGTGTATCGTCAGACCTGGCCCTCCTGCTGACCGGCCTGCTGGATAAGAGTCCTGTATTTCTGTGTGTATCGTCAGACCTGGCCCTCCTGCTGACCGGCCTGCTGGATAAGAGTCCTGTATTTCTGTGTGTATTGTCAGACCTGGCCCTCCTGCTGACCGGCCTGCTGGATAAGAGTCCTGTATTTCTGTGTGTATCGTCAGACCTGGCCCTCCTGCTGACCGGCCTGCTGGATAAGAGTCCCAGCTCGCGACTCCGGCTGCAGCAGGTCTCGCAGCACCCCTGGACCGTGCAGCCGGTGGACATGGCCGCGTACAAGTTCGAGGAGGTGGTCGCCTGCTGTACGTATTGTCGCCGGGGTACAGCCTGGTGCTCGGCGCGCCCTGAGGGGCGATCGGGTCCAGCTTATGGTTGGGTGTGGGCATTGTTTGTGGTGCAGGCTGTGCAGACTGGTTATTGATTCAACTTTTTTGGAATGATTCAATCATGATTCATTTTGGAATCTGAATGATTCAGTCACCGTTCGATTCACGGATAAAATTTTGAGAATGGATTATTTCCAATTCAAAGAATCAAAACAAATATTTTAGTTGATTTGCGTTTGATTCAACATTTAAATATATATGGTGAATTTATGTCAAATAAATATGAATGGAAACATACATATATATGTGATCATTAAAACATTGTTACAGCAATACTATTTCGGTATAAATGAATAGCCACTGGGACTGCATGTATTTGCACAATTTACCAGTGTACTTGAATCGTAAATCTTTTGGTTCAATCAGCCTTGATTTGATGCAGGTTTCGATTCAATCACGATTCATGAATCAAAAGATCTGGACTTGGTGAATCAATTATTTTTGTATTCAAGGAATTTTGACTGAACGATTCCAATCGATTTAATCAGTCGGGTCGATAACCAGTCTGGGGCTGCGCATGTCGAGTGGAGGGTGCGCGGTTTAAGAGGTTAAGCTATGCGATTTGACACGATAATATCTCGCGTCGGGCTCAGTGAGACATCGGCTAGTCATGCATCTGGTGTAGAAATGTGGAGTTATGTAACATCTGAGGCCTGTTCACGGGGTCTGCGGCCGCCGCGGCTCCCGCGGCCAGGAGGCGGAGCTTAATTTGAACAACTTTGAACACTTTTGCGGCCGCTGATGGCGTCCGATAAATGGCGCGTGTAGCGTTCGCAACGAATAGGCAATTTCATGAAAACCCTCAATGTTTTTTTTTCAAAACCACTCAACTACATGAATATCTACGAGTCACTACGAGTTGTCATTTTTGGTCAAACAACCGCCAGTGAGCTGTGATATCAACAAAACAGTGCGCAACCTTTGTCAGACGCGCGCCATTTATGTCGAAGTTCTTTTGCGGATACTCCCGAGCAACCGCAGGAGCCGCAGAACGGAGAGTATCTCCTCCCGGATCTGCTCTTTAGTGATTGGCTGACGATTAAGCCCCGCCCTTTTGGCCGCGGGAGCCGCGGCGGCCGCAGACCCCGTGAACAGGCCTCTGGTACCCAGCGCCACGTCCTAGCCCTGTATCGCTACAGGACGTCACACTTCAGTGGGTGTACAAGTATGGTCTCAAACTCATACACACCCTTAATGCTGCAAATTGGCTTATGTGCGTCCTAGATTTCCCTGCATAGCACAAGCACAAATATATATATATATATATATATATATATATATATATATATATATATATATATATATATATATATATATATATATATATATATATATATATATATATATATATATATATATATATATATATATATATATATATATATATATATATATATATATATATATATATATATATATATATATATATATATATATATATATATATATATATATATATATATATATATATATATATATATATATATATATATATATATATATATATATATATATATATATATATATATATATATATATATATATATATATATATATATATATATATATATATATATATATATATATATATATATATATATATATATATATATATATATATATATATATATATATATATATATATATATATATATATATATATATATATATATATATATATATATATATATCAGTTGTTGTTGTGCGATGTAATGCCTTGCCCTGTTGAGGTGGACTTTGGCAACGACTCTGTGCATGACAGACTGGTTATTGATTACACTTTTTTGGAACTATTCAATCACGATTCATTTTGGAACCTGAATGATTCAATCACCGTTCGATTCATGGATGTAAATTTTGGGAATTGATTCTTTCCGATTCAAAGAACGAACAAACAAAAATAATCGATTCACGTTTGATTCAACATTTAAATATATATGTTGAATTATGTAAAATTAATACAAATGGAAACTTACATATATATGATAATTAAAACATTGTTACAGCAATAATATTTCAGTATAAATGAATGTAGCCACCGGGACTGCATTGTATTTGCACAATTGCCCATGTACACTTGAATCGTTGAGAATCGTTATATCTTTTTATTCAATCGGCCTTGATTCCATGCAGGTTTTGATTCAATCACGATTCATGAATCAAAAGATCTGGTGGTTAATCAATTTTGTTTTATTGAAGAAATTTTGATTGAACGATTCAAATTGATTCAATCAGATTCGAATGAATAACCAGTCTCGCGTAAAACTGGATTGTGTTTTTATAGAAAATATCCAGACATTTTCTCCATTACAACTCAAGATTGTATTGGGGACAATAGTGCTGTTCACAGCACACAGACCACTATTTGTTTACCGATGTTTGTATCCGTCACCTTTTTCATTTCAAGTCGAGTAGTTGAAAAAGGTGGCGGATAAAAACATCAGCGCGATACTAATAAGAAAGAGGAAAAGAAAACGTGTTAAACAGGGAGGATGGAGACTACATGCTGATTTCATCACAGCTCATCCGATTTCACAACTAACCGCGTGTTTGGCACTCGCTAGATAAACAGGGAGGATGGAGACTACATGCTTACTTCATCACAACTCATCAGATTTCACAACTAACCGCGTGTTTGGTACACAGCACACGATCACAACTACCCGCGTGTTTGGCACTCGCTAGATGATGCCATCGTTTATTACTTCATACTTCATCACAACTCATCAGATTTCACAACTAACCGCGTGTTTGGCACTCGCTAGATAAACAGGGAGGATGGAGACTACATGCTGACTTCATCACAGCTCATCCGATTTCACAACTAACCGCGTGTTTGGCACTCGCTAGATAAACAGGGAGGATGGAGACTACATGCTGACTTCATCACAGCTCATCAGATTTCACAACTAACCGCGTGTTTGGCACTCGCTAGATAAACAGGGAGGATGGAGACTACATGCTTACTTCATCACAACTCATCAGATTTCACAACTAACCGCGTGTTTGGTACACAGCACACGATCACAACTACCCGCGTGTTTGGCACTCGCTAGATGATGCCATCGTTTATTACTTCATACTTCATCACAACTCATCAGATTTCACAACTAACCGCGTGTTTGGTACACAGCACACGATCACAACTAACCGCGTGTTTGGCACTCGCTAGATGATGCTATCGTGTATTACATCGGTACTCTAACTGTGATATCGCTGTAATGTAATGTCTGTGCGTCACTGGTCTGTTACTGATCTCTGGTGGCTGTGTACTGTGTCCTGATCTCTGGTGGCTGTGTGTTGTGTCCTGATCTCTGGTGGCTGTGTGTTGTGTCCTGATCTCTGGTGTCTGCGTGCTGTGTCCTGATCTCTGGTTTCTGTGTGTTGTGTCCTGCTCTCTGGTTTCTGTGTACTGTGTCCTGACTCTCGTTTCTGTGTGCTGTGTCCTGACTCTGGTTTCTGTGTGTTGTGTCCTGATCTCTGGTGTATGTGTGCTGTGTCCTGATCTCTGGTCTGGTCTTTGTGCTGTGTCCTGATCTCTGGTCTGTGTGCTGTGTCCTTATATCTGGTCTGTGTGTTGTGTCCTGATATCTGGTCTGTGTGCTGTGTCCTGATCTCTGGTCTGTGTGTTGTGTCCTGATCTCTGGTCTGTGTGCTGTTTCCTGATCTCTGGTCTGTGTGTTGTGTCCTGATCTCTGGTCTGTGTGTTGTGTCCTGATCTCTGGTCTGTGTGCTGTGTCCTGATCTCTGGTCTGTGTGCTGTTTCCTGATCTCTGGTCTGTGTGCTGTGTCCTTATATCTGGTATGTGTTGTGTCCTGATCTCTGGTCTGTGTGCTGTGTCCTGATCTCTGGTCTGTGTGCTGTGTCCTGACTCTGGTCTGTGTGCTGTGTCCTTATATCTGGTATGTGTTGTGTCCTGATCTCTGGTCTGTGTGCTGTGCCCTGATCTATGGTATGTGTGCTGTGTCCTGATCTATGGTCTGTGTGCTGTGTCCTGATCTCTGGTCTGTGTGTTGTGTCCTGATCTATGGTCTGTGTGCTGTGTCCTGATCTCTGGTCTGTGTTGTGTCCTGATCTCTGGTCTGTGTGTTGTGTCCTGATCTCTGATCTCTGGTTGCTGTGTGCTGTGTCCTGACTCTGGTCTGTGTGCTGTGTCCTGACTCTGGTTTATGTGTGTTGTGTCCTGATCTCTGGTTTTTGTGTGCTGTGTCCTGATCTTTGGTTTCTGTGTTCTGTGTCCTGATCTCTGGTTTCTGTGTGTTGTGTCCTGATCTCTGGTTTGTGTGTGCTGTGTCCTGATCTCTGGTTTTTGTGTGCTGTGTCCTGATCTCTGGTTTCTGTGTTATGTGTCCTGATCTCTGGTTTCTGTGTGTTGTGTCCTGATCTCTGGTTTGTGTGTGCTGTGTCCTGATCTCTGGTTTATGTGTGCTGTGTCCTGATCTCTGGTTTATGTGTGCTGTGTCCTGATCTCTGGTTTATGTGTGCTGTGCCCTGATCTCTGGGCTGTTTGTTGTGTCCTGATCTCTGGTTTGTGTTCTGTGCCCTGATATCTGGATTATGTGTGCTGTGTCCTGATCTCTGTTTTATGTGTGCTGTGTCCTGCTCTCTGGTGTATGTGTGCTGTGTCCTGATCTCTGGTGTATGTGTGCTGTGTCCTGATCTCTGGTGTATGTGTGCTGTGTCCTGATCTCTGGTGTATGTGTGCTGTGTCCTGATCTCTGGTGTATGTGTTCTGTGTCCTGATCTCTGGTGTATGTGTGCTGTGTCCTGATCTCTGGTTTATGTGTGCTGTGTCCTGCTCTCTGGTGTATGTGTGCTGTGTCCTGATCTCTGGTTTATGTGTGCTGTGTCCTGATCTCTGGTGTATGTGTGCTGTGTCCTGATCTCTGGTGTATGTGTGCTGTGTACTGACTCTGGCGTCTGTGTGCTGTGTCCTGATCTCTGGTTTCTGTGTGCTGTGTCCTGACTCTGGTGGCTGTGTGCTGTGTCCTGATCTCTGGAGTATGTGTGCTGTGTCCTGATCTCTAGTGTCTGTGTGCTGTGTCATGATCTCTGGTTTCTGTGTGCTGTGTCCTGATCTCTGGTTTCTGTGTGCTGTGTCCTGATCTCTGGTTGCTGTGTGCTGTGTCCTGATCTCTGGTCTCTGTGTGCTGTGGGCTGATCTCTGGTTTCTGTGTTGTGTCCTGATCTCTGGTCTCTGTGTGTTGTGTCTTGACTCTGGTTTATGTGTGCTGTGTCCTGATCTTTGGTTTATATGTGCTGTGTCCTGATCTCTGGTTTATGTGTGCTGTGTCCTGATCTCTGGTGTCTGTGTGCTGTGTCCTGATCTCTGGTTTCTGTGTGCTGTGTCCTGATCTCTGGTTTCTGTGTGCTGTGTCCTGACTCTGGTATGTGTGCTGTGTCCTGATCTCTGGTTTATGTGTGTTGTGTCCTGATCTCTGGTTTCTGTGTGCTGTGTCCTGATCTCTGGTTTATGTGTGCTGTGTCCTGATCTCTGGTTTATGTGTGCTGTGTCCTGACTCTGGTTTATGTGTGCTGTGTCCTGACTCTGGTTTCTGTGTGCTTTGTTTTACAGCGGCGCTGGAGGTGAACCCTCCGCGGTACCTGTCTGCGGCCGGGCTGGACGCCGACCAGCGGAGCTGCGGTGCCAGCCTCTCCTTCTCGTCGCTGACACCACTCAGCACGCCGCCAAAGCACGGCCGAGGAGCCAACCGGGACCGCCGCGAGCCGGCCAGGCGCGTCAGAGGTGAGACACTGACGACAAGAGCACTGACGCCGTACCGGACAGGCGGGGGGTACGACAGGCTGGGGGATGGTTAGATGCGGTGGCTGGGGTACGACAGGCTGGGGGATGGTTAGATGCAGTGGCTGGGGTACGACAGGCTGGGGGATGGTTAGATGCAGTGGCTGGGGTACGACAGGCTGGGGGATGGTTAGATGCGGTGGCTGGGGTACGACAGGCTGGGGGATGGTTAGATGCGATGGCTGGGGTACGACAGGCTGGGGGATGGTTAGATGCAGTGGCTGGGGTACGACAGGCAGGGGGATGGTTAGATGCAGTGGCTGGGGTACGACAGGCTGGGGGATGGTTAGATGCAGTGGCTGGGGTACGACAGGCTGGGGGATGGTTAGATGCGGTGGCTGGGGTACGACAGGCAGGGGGACGGTTAGATGCAGTGGCTGGGGTACGACAGGCTGGGGGATGGTTAGATGCAGTGGCTGGGGTACGACAGGCTGGGGGATGGTTAGATGCAGTGGCTGGGGTACGACAGGCTGGGGGTACGACAGGCTGGGGGATGGTTAGATGCAGTGGCTGGGGTACGACAGGCTGGGGGATGGTTAGATGCGGTGGCTGGGGTACGACAGGCAGGGGGACGGTTAGATGCAGTGGCTGGGGTACGACAGGCTGGGGGATGGTTAGATGCGGTGGCTGGGGTACGACAGGCAGGGGGATGGTTAGATGCGGTGGCTGGGTAGATGCTCATATGGGGTAAATCTAATAATGGGTAGGTCTTACGGTATGTCATGGCATCATTCGTGCGTCCGAACTGAAATAGAAACTGAAACGATTTTCTTTGCAGATGTACATACCCTCCGCCCAACACTGCATTGTGATGCTATATCTATTACAGGGTGTCCCAGAATTGATGAGCGGTTGATGTTGCCCGTGTTTGACCGTATCCCACGACTGGCGAACAAACGAAATTGTACCAATACCTGGCTGTGGGGAATATGCACATGTCGTGTGATCACAGAACCCCAGCGGCCGACCCGAGCTTAGCCGATCGGGCACGGCAGAGGTAATTTCTTCGGAGATACCCAGAGAGCTCGTACCACATCTCGTCAATGGTGAATGAGAGATATCGATATCGAGATATCGATGCATAACCATGCGGTTGTAAATGGTCAGAGGTATCATGGCCCAGAATCAGGTCGCTAGTGAATCGTATCCACCCAATGGTTACAAAACAGCCGGGTGGAGGCCCAAAACGGTGAGGAGTTGCATATCACCGAGACGGTCAGGCGGCCTCCCGAAAGTTCTCGTCTGGAGCATGACGAGCCTCAGAGGCTTCTCTGACCTGCATGCGTATCTTGTCCCGCGGCCCATATGCATGCAGTCTTTGCAGACTACTATGCCAAGGAAGTGCTGAAAATGGCCAAAACATCAGCGATGCTGCGAAGAAGGGAATGGCCTGCCAACCGATGCCAAATTCCTGCCGGGCATGTCTATAATTTTTTGAAACAAGACGGCGCTCTAGTCGATCACGCCAAGACGACCAAGAATTGGTGTCGCAGTCACTTTTTAGCCTTTGCGGTGAAGGGGTCTAACCAGGCAATGGCCCTGACCTGTCGCCGATCAAAAATATGTGGTCAGTCGTCAAGGACGACCACAAGAAGATGACTCCCGTTACCTCGGAAAAGGTCATGGTACAAAACCTTCTAATGGCATGGCGGATAATTAACGTACACACACTCGACAACCTGATGAGCGAGATGTCGGAGAGCATGCCGGAGTGTTTCCGAATCTGTCGGAGATACGTGAGAAAAAGATCACGAATCACCCTTGTGTTGCTTGTTTTTACTATATTTCACGAGAAACAACCGCTCATCGATTTTGAGACACCCTGTACATTCGCGTTAGTTATGTGTCTGTAATTGTCAAACGCTTTACAGATGGATCAGTATCCTGTATTTCTGCTGAATGTCGTTATATTGTGTGCATCTTTGTGTCCAGTATCCTGTATTTCTGCTGAATGTCGTTATATTGTGTGCATCTTTGTGTCCAGTATCCTGTATTTCTGCTAAATGTCGTTATATTTTGTGCATCTTTGTGTCCAGTATCCTGTATTTCTGCTGAATGTCGTTATATTGTGTGCATCTTTGTGTCCAGTATCCTGTATTTCTGCTGAATGTCGTTATATTGTGTGCATCTTTGTGTCCAGTATCCTGTATTTCTGCTGAATGTCGTTATATTGTGTGCATCTTTGTGTCCAGTATCCTGTATTTCTGCTGAATGTCGTTATATTGTGTGCATCTTTGTGTCCAGTATCCTGTATTTCTGCTGAATGTCGTTATATTGTGTGCATCTTTGTGTCCAGTATCCTGTATTTCTGCTGAATGTCGTTATATTGTGTGCATCTTTGTATCCAGTATCCTGTATTTCTGCTGAATGTCGTTATATTGTGTGCATCTTTGTGTCCAGTATCCTGTATTTCTGCTGAATGTCGTTATATTTTGTGCATCTTTGTGTCCAGTATCCTGTATTTCTGCTGAATGTCGTTATATTGTGTGCATCTTTGTGTCCAGTATCCTGTATTTCTGCTGAATGTCGTTATATTTTGTGCATCTTTGTGTCCAGTATCCTGTATTTCTGCTGAATGTCGTTATATTGTGTGCATCTTTGTGTCCAGTATCCTGTATTTCTGCTGAATGTCGTTATATTGTGTGCATCTTTGTGTCCAGTATCCTGTATTTCTGCTAAATGTCGTTATATTGTGTGCATCTTTGTGTCCAGTATCCTGTATTTCTGCTGAATGTCGTTATATTGTGTGCATCTTTGTGTCCAGTATCCTGTATTTCTGCTGAATGTCGTTATATTGTGTGCATCTTTGTGTCCAGTATCCTGTATTTCTGCTGAATGTCGTTATATTGTGTGCATCTTTGTGTCCAGTATCCTGTATTTCTGCTAAATGTCGTTATATTGTGTGCATCTTTGTGTCCAGTATCCTGTATTTCTGCTAAATGTCGTTATATTGTGTGCATCTTTGTGTCCAGTATCCTGTATTTCTGCTGAATGTCGTTATATTGTGTGCATCTTTGTGTCCAGTATCCTGTATTTCTGCTAAATGTCGTTATATTGTGTGCATCTTTGTGTCCAGTATCCTGTATTTCTGCTGAATGTCGTTATATTGTGTGCATCTTTGCGTCCAGTATCCTGTATTTCTGCTGAATGTCGTTATATTGTGTGCATCTTTGTGTCCAGTATCCTGTATTTCTGCTGAATGTCGTTATATTGTGTGCATCTTTGTATCCAGTATCCTGTATTTCTGCTGAATGTCGTTATATTGTGTGCATCTTTGTGTCCAGTATCCTGTATTTCTGCTGAATGTCGTTATATTGTGTGCATCTTTGTGTCCAGTATCCTGTATTTCTGCTGAATGTCGTTATATTGTGTGCATCTTTGTGTCCAGTATCCTGTATTTCTGCTAAATGTCGTTATATTGTGTGCATCTTTGTCTCCAGTATCCTGTATTTCTGCTGAATGTCGTTATATTGTGTGCATCTTTGTGTCCAGTGTCCTGTATTTCTGCTGAATGTCGTTATATTGTGTGCATCTTTGTGTCCAGTATCCTGTATTTCTGCTGAATGTCGTTATATTGTGTGCATCTTTGTGTCCAGTATCCTGTATTTCTGCTGAATGTCGTTATATTGTGTGCATCTTTGTGTCCAGTATCCTGTATTTCTGCTGAATGTCGTTATATTGTGTGCATCTTTGTATCCAGTATCCTGTATTTCTGCTGAATGTCGTTATATTGTGTGCATCTTTGTGTCCAGTATCCTGTATTTCTGCTGAATGTCGTTATATTTTGTGCATCTTTGTGTTATCTCCGCATTACGGATGTGGATCTTTTGTCTACTGCTTTCGCTTCACATGCTCCATTTTGGGCAGAAATCACACATTGCATCAGTGTCACTCCCTGATTCAGTGATGGCTGTTACTTGACATTACCCTGTTAGGCGCTCCGGGCTCCGTCCACCAACCGGATTCGATCCACTGATTCGATGTGCGTGTCTCCATACCATTTTGCTCGGCTTGGGCAGGGTGTTGTGTGTCCTGTGACGGCGGACCGTATCCCGTCCGCCCTCCGTCCGACCTCCCTCTACCCTCCGTCCGACCTCCACCCCCGTCCGACCTCCGTCCGACCTCCGTCCGACCTCCGTCCGACCTCCGTCCGACCTCCGTCCGACCTCCGTCCGACCTCCGTCGGACATCCGCCCTCAGTCCGACCTCCGCCCGACCTCCGTCCGACCTCTGTCCGACCTCTGTCCGACCTCCGTCCGACCTCCGTCCGACCTCCGTCCGACCTCCCTCCGACCTCCGCCCGACCTCCGCCCGCCCTCCGCCCGCCCGCCCTCCGCCCTCCGCCCGCCCTCCGTCCGACCTCCGTCCGACCTCCGCCCGACCTCCGTCCGACCTCCGTCCGACCTCCGTCCGACCTCCGACCTCCGTCCGACCTCCGACCTCCGTCCGACCTCCGTCCGACCTCCGACCTCCGTCCGACCTCCGACCTCCGTCCGACCTCCGTCCGTCCTCCGTCCGACCTCAGTCCGACCTCCGCCCGACCTCCGGTGTAAGCCTCTGCTATCGGCTCGATCCGCCCGACCTGACCCTCGACTGTCGCCTCCGTCCGACCTCCGGTAAGCCTCTGCTATCGGCGCGGTCCACCCGACCTGACCCCGACTGCCGCCTCCAGACCGCCGGGCCGCCGTCCGCCTCTTCTGGGACGCCGCCGTGTCGTTAGATAGTGAGGCTGGCTCCGGGGCCGCTGGCTAGCTGGGAGGGCTGGGAAGGTGCGGCCCGCGGCCCTCACTGGCAGGATCTGATACCCTCAGTGGGTGCCGGGCGGTCCCATCCGGTGCGGCAGTCCTCAGCGGTGGCGGGGCGAACCAGGGCTGAATGTTGGGGCCTAGGCTTGACGCGGCTGTCTTATGATGATAGCCTGGGATTCACAGATGGATTTAGTGTCTCCTCGGTCAAACTTGAGGCGAGACGCACTGATAGGCTGTGTTTCTGTAGATATGACGGTTAGAGCATGTCGAGGGCGACTGCAGACTATCTCAAGATTGCTCAACAACGGTCTTTGTTAATGGTGTTTTCTGCGTCTCACTTACGTGATCGAAAATTTATTCTGAATATTGTTCGTGTGCGGGTTTATTCGAAAACAGGAAAATATATAACAAGTATAAGCGACAGACGAGAAAAGGCTGTTAAGGCCGCTGATGCTTATTCTAGTTTCGCAAAAAACGCATTTGTATATATAAATACCTATAAATATCGATTCACCGCTGAAAGGGGTTACTTAACTGATTATGGGCGCCAAGTGACCATAAGTAGTCGGTGCGCCCAAAAACCCCAATCATCATCACATTGGGGGCCTGCAGCAGCCACGCCCGTCGGTATTCTCTTCTGACCCACGTCGTGATCCTCACCCTTCCACCCTGTGTGTATCCACCCTGGTATTGTACACAAACACTCCTGTGTGTCTATCCGTCCCGCCGTCTGACCTGTCTGTCCTGTCTGTGAGTCTGTCCGTCCCGCCGTCTGACCTCTGTCTGACCTGTCTGTGAGTCTGTCCGTGCCGCCGTCTGACCCTTGTCTCCGTGTATCGGCAGTACGGTCGGACGAGACGGCGCTGGGCTGTGTACCGGCCAGTAGAGAGGACCCGCTGCACCAGTCGCTGCACCAGTAGCGATGGCGCACCAGCCCGGCGGGCACTCCGACCACTCCGGAGGGGACGGCACGGCTCGCCCAGCCGGCCGGAGACGGACGCGGCTGCGCCGTCTCAGATGTGCTCGTCCTGCAGCTACTATGATCTCCGACCGCTCGACAGCGTGGAAGAGGCGGACGTGACGAGGCGGACGTGACGACTCGGCGTGACGCCGCTGTGACGCCGTGACGGCCGCCGTGACGTGACGCGACTCGACGTGATGTACCCACGGAAGGACGCCGCTCCTGTTTGAATGTCAGAACCTATACGAGTTATCTCAGAGTCTCTTGCCGCGTGATAGTTCAGCTTCCGTGGTGAAAGCATTGACAGAGTCGTGTCTGGACCGGCTTCTCTCACGGTGCCCTCTCCGGTGTGGTATCGCAAGAAAGCGGGCTGCCCGGTGGCGCTTGGCAGGGACCTGTGAGTGTGTGTGTTTGTGTTGACAAGATTTCGTGTTTGGAGCCCCCCGTGGTGCAGTCTTCGTGGTGTAGTCAAGACGGTGTAGCTGACTCAGAGACTGAGCAGGACTCGTCGTTAGACTTGACAGGACTCGGTCCGTGGTGACCTGTGCAGCTCTGGCAGCGTCGGTCTCGGCGCGGTAGTGTTGAGTAGTCCAGAGTCTTACCCGGACGTTCAGACTGCCGGCAGGGAGGGGTCGAGGGTGGGACACGTGTCCAGACTGGCAGAGCGGGACGTGCCATCGCGACGCGCTGTGTGCCAGTGCGGACACCGCCTGCTAAGTTCGATTGCTTGGCCGGTTGGCTGTGAAGTGACTACCGGTGATGCACTGCGATCCCCCACCTTGACGTCATCACCGTTCACCCCACCCATCGCCGCCGCCGTCACCGTCACATCACACATCAGTGCACGTCACTATCAGTTCACACATCACGCCATCAGTTCTCTGAGCGCCATTCCCCTGGCTCGGGCTGTCACAGCCAGGCTCTGAGACCGCACAGCGGTGGATTATATTGTGACGCTCGAACCCGTCTGCTATTTTACCCCGTATTTTAATAAACATGCTTGCTCATCAGTGGTATGTTTCTCTTGTTGACGATGGCCTTATCTCTCATCTTCGTGCGCACGTCTAAGAGGTTTTGAAGAGAAAAAATAAGTGAATGGTACAGAACACTTTTTCAGGAGTAGCACCCGAGGTAAAGCAAGCGCCTTTCGATCCAAATATGCCGTTCAGTTGTACCGTTCAGAGCAACTCCGAGCGGATTGGACTATAACATGTTTCAACCACCGAGCTGCGAATGCGCGTATGTGCTATCACCAGGAGAATTGTCGGCCATCGCTGTAATGATATATCGTAGGAGAAGGTGACGCCATGGAGTTCCTTTGTCCCTCAGTACCGATCGAGCGCTACGTTGCCCCGTCCGCGCCGGGGGGACACCAGGCTGATGTGGCTGCAGCTGTTTGTGGGGAGACCTAGCGCGTCACGACCACCGCCCATGTCTGCTCCTGACCTTGACCCGACTTGGCAGAGCTCTGTTTGCAATCTGAGTCACCATGGAAAGGTGGGTTCGAGACGTTTCGGCGCTCGCCATTTACCCCTGGCGGTGATTACGGCCGGTGACAGCGGCCGCGTTTAGGTCAGCTGAAGCCAGCGTGCCAGGCGGACCTGCAGTCATCAGGGGCGTACAATTTTCGTTATTAAATTATGCGGTATGCATGAAATTGCAAGCTTTGAAGGTGGGGAGAGGGTTTTGCTCAGCGTCGGTCCTGATCATAGAAATCCGTCTAATCAAATGATCCGACTAAATCTGTAAAATACTATTCCGTCGCTGGATGGTGTTCTGTGGCAGAAGCCGGGACTTTCGTTTTCTGGCATGTAGCGGCATCCTCTTGACTAACTAGGTCATGCGATCCACTTGAAATTGTCTTGTGGTGACTCATGACTTATGCCCAGGGACCACCACCACAGGATGGCTGGGTCCCCAGGATCGCTCCAACCCCCTCACACCCTCCCACACCCAGATTGGCAGGATTTTAGCATAGATATATGGTAGCGGGGACCAACCACCTGCCCCCCGCCCCACACTCCAAGTTGACGTGGACGTGTCTGACGACGTTCCTGATTATGCTCCATTCGTCACCCATGGCATTGGCCGTCTTATTGTCAACTCAATGTTCAATGTTGAGTCAACCGATGATGTCTCAACTATTGCGTAACTGTATGTTTAGCTTTGAGTTGGTTCTGAGACCTAATCTCAGCCACGAACATTGATATTTGTTTATAGAGCGCAGTTGGCGCCTGTCATTTTTTACCGTATTTGTAGTTCAAACGTGTGACCTCAGACGTCTTCGGTCACTATCAGGACCGCCTGACGGACGTATCGGACTCATAAATCCCGCAAAAAGCCGGTCATATGACCGGGGACAGGCCCGGTATAGGCGAAACTCAGTCCGTGAAGAGCGATATCGATCCAAGTCGATCGGGGCTTGTGACACGACCATGTTGGATTAACTTCAAATGAACTAGTTTTGCATGCCAATAGTGCCATGCTAGGCTAGCTGTGATGCCCAGGTCATATCCCCTACCGTCATGGTCTGGTATATTTCGGCGAGAGGCGAATGACCTGGCCGGTCACATCAGCAGGTCATGACCATAGATCACAGCATCAGGTCATGACCAGAGGTCACAGCGGCCGGTCATGACCAGAGGTCACAGCAGCAGGTCATGACCAGAGGTCACAGCAGCAGGTCATGACCAGAGGTCACAGCAGCAGGTTATGACCAGAGGTCACAGCAGCAGGTCATGACCAGAGGTCACAGCAGCAGGTCATGACCAGAGGTCACAGCATCAGGTCATGACCAGAGGTCACAGCAGCAGGTCATGACCACAGCAGCAGGTCATGACCAGAGGTCACAGCATCAGGTCATGACCAGAGGTCACAGCGGCCGGTCATGACCAGAGGTCACAGCAGCAGGTCATGACCAGAGGTCACAGAAGCAGGTCATGATCAGAGGTCACAGCAACAGGTCATGGCCAGAGGTCACAGCAGCAGGTCATTACCACAGCAGCAGGTCATAACCAGAGGTCACAGCAGCAGGTTATGACCACAGCAGCAGGTTATGACCAGAGGTCACAGCAGCAGGTCATGACCAGAGGTCACAGCATCAGGTCATGACCAGAGGTCACAGCAGCAGGTCATGACCAGAGGTCACAGCAGCAGGTCATGACCAGAGGTCACAGCAGGAGGCCATTACCACAGCAGCAGGTCATGACCAGAGGTTACAGCAACAGGTCATGGCCAGAGGTCACAGCAGCAGCTCATGACCAGAGGTCACAGCAGCCTGTCATGACCAGAGATCACAGCAGCAGGTCATGACCAGAGGTTACAGTAGCAGGTCATGACCACATCAGCAGGTCATGCCCACATCAGCAGGTCATGACCACAGCAGCAGGTCATGACCACAGCAGCAGGTCATGACCACAGCAGCAGGTCATGACCACAGCAGCAGGTCATGACCACAGCAGCAGACCATGACCAGAGGTCACAGCAGCAGGTCATGACCAGAGGTCACAGCAGCAGGTCATGACCAGAGGTCACAGCAGCAGGTCATGACCAGAGGTCACAGCGGCAGGTCATGATTCCGATCGCCGCTCCGTTCCGTCGGTGTTCAGAGCTATCTGCGTCAGTTCGGCCGATCCCGGGTCTCGTGCCGCGTGACATCACGCAATCTAATCGCCGTGGAGCGCGGCGTGTGGTCTGCCCGGGTCAGCTATCACCCCGCTGGCCAGGGGCGCGGCCGGTCGCCGGACCCGGGGGTGATGTGCCCCTCCCCCGGACGGAGCGGATATTCCATCGCCTTCGCCTCCTATGGCAGCTCCTGCTTGTTTTCATGGAGGGGTATGGTTGGTTGGATATCTGTTCGTCGGTGGTACGTGGTATCTACCGGGCTCCTGCAATACTGGCTGCTCAAGCATTGTTCTGATCCGGCTTGCGCGTGCCTTAGCTTGGAAATCACGGAGGCCCAAAGAAAGTTTGGGGTCTGCTTTAACAGCTGCAATCTACAGACGACTTTGCCTGATAGTTAGACAGCAGACCCATTGTTTGTAAGCAATGGCAGTAATGGGTACCTGGCACGTAATGGGTATATGGCAGTAATGGGTATATGGCAGTAATGGGTACCTGGCACGTAATGGGTATATGGCAGTAATGGGTACCTGGCACGTAATGGGTATATGGCAGTAATGGGTACCTGGCACGTAAACAATGCCAGGGAAGACCGTTTCAGCTTACTAATTGGGCCTTTGCGTACTTATCTCGGAAGGTATAGAGTTGAGTTCATTTCTGATAGGATTATATCTGAGTAAAAAAGATACAGCCCATAGGATCGCCACCGGTAGAGATGACCACCAGGCAGATTATATGTCTCTTGTAGACTGATGAGACAAGAAACAATGTTTATTAACCTAGCCTTCAATTGGCAAGAAGTTCCCGGAAGCTAAGTATTATTTTTATTCGTTTCTTAACCCGCGACTTACTGGGGGGGCTATTTTTTGCCCCCCCCCCCCCCTCTCGTTATTTTGCAATATCTGCTGAACCAACTCCAGTATCGTCACCAAATTTGCAGTACCCTCTCCCACATCAATTTTACACATATTGGCCAAAGGAAAAAGATAGAAGTTATGACAGGTCAACCGGGAATGACGTCAGAGTGACGTTATGTTCTGCGGTTTTTGTTGAAAAATAAGGGTTTGCGGAAAACGCTGTCAAAAGTACATTTAAGGTACATTAAATTGTCATACATCAAATCACTGATAATAGACTCGGCTATCAAACTGCTATCTCGGATTTTCGAGTTCTATTGAAATTCAAAATTTTGAGAAATCCAAGGACAAAATCTTTCGTTTTTAGAATATTAAAAAAAATCAGAATTATCAAAAAAACGGAATATATGTGATCGATACGTGTCCGGTGAATTTGTGTACCAAATTTGAAGTCGATATCGTCAAAAATGACTAACTTATGACCTTTCAAAGACAAAAATCGACCACCACTCACGCATTACCATGCATAAAAATGCATTTCAGTTTTTGCTTTTTACTTCTATTTCTATGGAACAAACAATGTTCCTAGGTCATTTTTCGCGTTCTAGACGAAAAACAAACCCATAAACATGTGTTGCAACGCCTAATAACCGTATTCTGCAGTTTTACCTCGTGACCTCGGATGACCTAGACCTGACTCAAGGTCGACAGCTTAGAAAGGTACTTAGAAGTGTCAGACACACGAATCATACCGATTTATCGACAGCTTATGCGTTTAATATCGCAATTTTGCGCGACAATTCCATCCATCGAGAGCTTTTGAGACGGTCAAACAATGTGTCTTTGACGTGACCTGTGACGTCATCGGTGACCCCGACATCACCAATATTAGGGTTCCTTCGATAAATTTTCCAGGGCTATCGAATGCCGTTTGAATTGTTAAAATCGGTCCAGTAGTTCCGGAGATCCGAGGGGGGGGGCAAAAAAATAGTCCCCGCCCCCACCCCACCCCACACCACCCCACAGTAAGTCGCGTTATGGACAATGCCCCAGTAACTCGCGGGTTAACCCGCGAATACCCCAGTAACTCGCCGGTTAAAGAAAATAGTTCACCTTCAACATGGGTTTTGAACTGAAATAGCAGTTTTGTAGCCCGTGTTGAGAAATCCTTATCTGGAACTTTTCTTGGCTGAAAAGACTCTCCAGCCGAAGATATTTGACTTTTTGGCGAAGGAATACGGCGCATATATGATGTACCGTACCGTCTGAAAGTGCCAGCACTGCCATGGAGCATGCGCAGACCAATAACGCACACCATACACTCAATAATTTACAACCTTCTGTCCTGAATTGGCGCGATGTAGGACCATTTTTAAAACGAAAAAAAGAAACTGTATTAAAAAATATAATAAAATCGTGCTCTGAAAAAAATCCGAAGGTGAACTATTTCCTTTAACCCGCGAGTTACTGGGGTACTTTCCACAACGCAACTTACTGGGGTGGGGGGGTATCCCCCCCCCCCCCCCCCCCCTCGGATCTCCGGAACTACTGGACCGATTAAAAACAAAATCAAACGGTATTCCATAGACCTGGAAAGTGTATCGAGTGAGACCTAATATTGTTGACCTTGGGGTCACCGATGACGTCACAGGTCACGTCAAAGACACAATGTTTGACCGTGTCATAGAGGTCTCGATGGATGAAATTGTCGCGCAAAATTGCGATATTAAACGCATAAGCAGTCGATAAATCGGTATGATTCGTGTGTCTGACACTTCTAAGTACCATTATAAGCTGTTTATGACCTTGACTCTTGAGTCAGGTCAAGCTCATCCGAGGTCACGAGTTAAAACTGCAGATTACGGTCATTAGGCGTTCTAACACATGAGTATGGGTTTGTTTCTCGTCTAGAACGTGAAAATGGCCTTAGAACATTGTTTGTTCCATAGAAATGAAAGTAAAAAGGAAAAACTGAAATGCATTTTGTATGCATGGTAATGCTGTGAGATGTGGTCGATTTTTGTCTTTGAAAGGGCATACGTCAGTCATTTTTGACGATATCGACTTCAAATTTGGTACACAAATTCACCGGACACGTATCGATCATATATATTCCGGTTTTTGGATAATTCCGATTTTTTAAAGAAAATATTGTAACAAATGTATTTGGATTTCTCATTTTTTTTAAATTTCAATAAAACTCGAAAATCCGAGATAGCAGTTTGATAGCCGAGTCGATTATCAGTCATTTGATATATGACAATTTAATATATATAGAACTGTACTTTTGACAGCGTTTTCCGCAAACCGTTATTCTTCAACAAAAAATGCAGAACATGACGTCACTCTGACATCATTCCCGGTTGATCTATCATAAGCTCATCTTTTTCCTTTGGCAAACATGTGTAAGATTGATGTGAGAGAGGATACTGAAAGTTTGGTGACGATACTGGTGTTGGTTTAGAAGATATTGCAAAATAACGGGAGGGGTGGGGGAAATAGCCCCCCCCCCCCCGGTAAGTCGCGGGTTAAGTGACAATCAACACTATCACACTGTCATTGCTCCCTAATACGGTGTCGTCCTGCCCCTCCCCCCCCCCCCCCGTGTTGGTGCCGCTGATACGATGTCGTCCTGCGACATGCTGACCCGCTTCTCATGTCCTTCTGACTGCCGCCGTTTGTGTCTCTCCCCCCCCCCCCCCGTGCCGGTGCCGCTGACTCCGCCGCTGCCGTTGGCCGATCGCCGGTGACCGTGCGTCGTCCGCTGCCGGGAGGCTCCGCACCTGTCATTAGCGCGCGGACGCCGGAGGCGGTCTGTCTGTCTGTCTGTCTGTCTGTCGGCTCCCGTCCGTCCATCCGTCCGGGTCGTCTCCTCTCCCCAGCCCAGCATGCGGACCGCGCTGCTCGGCTGCTGCCTGCTGGCGGCCCTGCTGGCGCCGGCTGCGCCCGCCTCCGTGTCGGCCTGGACAGACTCTGTGCAGGCCGAGTATGACAGCCTGCTGGCTGACGTGCGGCAGCAGCGGTGGCAGAGGCAGGAGGGAGCACAGGTGAGACGGGGCAGCAGGTCCGCGACGGCAGAGGTCAGATGAGGCGCCCAAGACGGTATCGTTTGGGTTGGAGTCTACGACTGAATAGGAAAACCAGGAGGTGCGGAGAGGCCGACGGCAGGTTCATAAGGGTGCTGCTGAGATAGAGGTTCGGTGGAAGCGGGCGGTTCACAGGGAGGACGAGGTTCAGTGGAAGCAGTCGGTTCACAGAGAGGGATAGGTTCAGTGGAAGCAGTCGGTTCACAGAGAGGGATAGGTTCAGTGGAAGCAGTCGGTTCACAGAGAGGGATAGGTTCAGTGGAAGCAGTCGGTTCACAGAGAGGGATAGGTTCAGTGGAAGCAGTCGGTTCACAGAGAGGGATAGGTTCAGTGGAAGCAGTCGGTTCACAGAGAGGGAGAGGTTCAGTGGAAGCAGTCGGTTCACCGGGAGGAAGAGGTTCAGTGGATGCAGTCGGTTCACAGGGAGGAAGAGGTTCAGTGGAAGCAGGCGGTTCACAGGGAGGACGAGGTTCAGTGGATGCAGGCGGTTCACAGGGAGGGAGAGGTTCAGTGGATGCAGTCGGTTCACAGGGAGGACGAGGTTCAGTGGATGCAGGCGGTTCACAGGGAGGACGAGGTTCAGTGGATGCAGGCGGTTCACAGGGAGGGAGAGGTTCAGTGGATGCAGGCGGTTCACAGGGAGGGAGAGTTTGGTAGGCATTTCTGGGATGCTACGGATGCTACGATACTCTACACAGAAAGATATGAGTCAGAAATAGAGGAAGAGTGCGCAAGGGGTTGAGGGCGAAACGTGACTAGCAGTGGCTGAGAGGCGACCTGACCGGCAGTATGAGAACAGGGAATCTGTAGGAATGTCCAACCCTGACCGGCAGTATGAGATCAGGGAATCTAGGAATGTCCAACCCTGACCGGCAGTATGAGAACAGGGAATCTAGGAATGTCCAACCCTGACCGGCAGTATGAGAACAGGGAATCTAGGAATGTCCAACCCTGACCGGCAGTATGAGAACAGGGAATCTAGGAATGTCCAACCCTGACCGGCAGTATGAGAACAGGGAATCTAGGAATGTCCAACCCTGACCGGCAGTATGAGATCAGGGAATCTAGGAATGTCCAACCCTGACCGGCAGTATGAGAACAGGGAATCTAGGAATGTCCAGCTGGGATGTGAAGTCATCTCTGCTCACAACAGGGATGCGACTGCTGATCAGAATACTGAACACGCCAAATAGTTCTGAAGTGCATGTGTAATTGCACTGCAAGCTTCTTAACTTTGGAAAAGCTTCCCATTCACTCTCATTTTTTATGGTAAACTCCAGAACCGTTCCAGCAATGATGCAAAGGAAACAATACAAAGTACGCAATGATAAATTATTGCAGCTCACGAGTATTCACATACGCGTTTGGTGTTTAATTTTGTACTATTACGAATTCGCTAGTTCAAAGCCTCCCTGTCAATTTCGTCTCACAAAATAACTTCTGCCAGTCTGACTTATCCATGGGTTCTTGTGACCTCGGACACCAAATTTTGGTTTTCGGGCTGTGACTTATCTTCCGTGTTATGTAACTTCGCTGATCTTGCTGGGTCATTATGTACCCTGTATTGTCTTCTCCTGATCTTGCTGGGTCATTATGTACCCTGTATTGTCTTCTCCTGATCTTGCTGGGTCATTATGTACCCTGTATTGTCTTCTCCTGATCTTGCTGGGTCATTATGTACCCTGTATTGTCTTCTCCTGACCGTCCCCGCCCTGTCCCGATCATGGCAGACCCGTTCTGACCCGTTCTGACCCGTTCTGACCTGGCTGACCCGTTCTGCCCTGCCCTGCCCTGCCCTGCCCTGCCCTGCCCTGCCCTGCCCTGCCCTGCCCTGCCCTGCCCTGCCCTGCCCCGCCCCGCCCCGCCCCGCCCCGCCCCGCCCCGCCCCGCCCCGCCCCGCCCCGCCCCGCCCCGCCCCGCCCCGCCCCGCCCCGCCCCGCCCCGCCCCGCCCCGCCCCGCCCCGGTCCTGTCCTGTTTTGACCTTGATTGACTCTTTCTCTCTCTGACTTACCCGACCCTGACTGACCCGCCCTGCCCTGTGCTGCAGCCGGGTGAGGCTGAGCTGCGCCTGGCCACTATCTCTGCCGCCCTGCTGACCCGTTTGAAAGACCAGCCGACCAGCTGGAAGACGGCCCAGCGCCGCCTGCAGCTGCAGCAGAATGCCGCCAGGGTGAGGACCGTACCGTCACAGACCGTAACGATACTCCACAGACCAGCACCCAGTTATACCACGAACCAGCGGCCAGAGTTACACCACGAACCAGCGGCCAGAGTTATACCACAGACCAGCACCCGGAGTTATACCACAGACCAGCACCCATTTATACCACAGACCAGCACCCAGTTATACCACAGACCAGCACCCAGTTATACCACAGACCAGCACCCAGAGTTATACCACAGAACAGCACCCGGAGTTATACCACAGACCAGCACCCAGTTATACCACTGACCAGCACCCAGTTATACCACGAACCAGCGGCCAGAGTTATACCACAGGCCAGCACCCAGTTATACCACGAACCAGCGCCCAGAGTTATACCACAGACCAGCACCCGGAGTTATACCACAGGCCAGCAGCCAGAGTTATACCACGAACCAGCGGCCAGAGTTATACCACGAACCAGCACCCAGAGTTATACCACAGACCAGCGCCCGGAGTTATACCACAGACCAGCACCCAGGTATACCACGAACCAGCGGCCAGAGTTATACCACAGACCAGCACCCGGAGTTATACCACAGACCAGCACCCGGAGTTATACCACAGGTCAGCACCCAGTTGTACCACAGACCAGCACCCAGAGTTATACCACAGACCAGCACCCAGGTATACCACGAACCAGCGGCCAGAGTTATACCACATACCCGCACCCAGTTATACCACGAACCAGCACCCAGATATACCACGAACCAGCGGCCAGAGTTATACCACATAACAGCACCCAGTTATACCACAGACCAGCGGCCAGAGTTATACCACAGGTCAGCACCCAGTTATACCACAGACCAGCACCCAGTTATACCACAGACCAGCACCCGGAGTTATACCACAGACCAGCACCCGGAGTTATACCACAGACCAGCATTCAGTTATGCCACAGACCAGCACTCAGTTATACCACGAACCAGCGGCCAGAGTTATACCACAGGCCAGCACCCAGTTATACCACGAACCAGCGGCCAGAGTTATACCACAGACCAGCACCCAGTTATACCACAGACCAGCACCCAGTTATACCACAGACCAGCACCCAGTTATACCGCAGACCAGCACCCGGAGTTATACCACAGACCAGCACCCAGGTATACCACGAACCAGCACCCAGTTATACCACAGACCAGCACCCAGTTATACCACGAACCAGCGCCCAGAGTTATACCACAGACCAGCACCCGGAGTTATACCACAGACCAGCACTCAGTTATGCCACAGACCAGCACCCAGTTATACCACAGACCAGCACCCAAAGTTATACCACAGACCAGCACTCAGTTATGCCACAGACCAGCACTCAGTTATACCACGAACCAGCGGCCAGAGTTATACCACAGACCAGCACCCAGTTATGCCACAGACCAGCACTCAGTTATACCACGAACCTGCGGTCAGAGTTATACCACAGACCAGCACTCAGTTATGCCACAGACCAGCACTCAGTTATACCACGAACCAGCGGCCAGAGTTATACCACATACCAGCACTCAGTTATACCACAGACCAGCACCTAGTTATACCACAGACCAGCACCCAGTTATACCACAGACCAGCACCCAGTTATACCACAAACCAGCACCCAGAGTTATGCCACAGACCAGCACCCGGAGTTATACCACAGACCAGCACCCAAAGTTATACCACGAACCAGCACCCAGAGTTATACCACAGACCAGCACCCAGAGTTATACCACGAACCAGCGGCCAGAGTTATACCACAGGCCAGCACCCGGAGTTATACCACAGACCAGCACCCAGAGTTATACCACAGACCAGCACCCGGAGTTATACCACAGGCCAGCACCCAGTTATACCACAGGCCAGCGGCCAGAGTTATACCACGAACCAGCGGCCAGAGTTATACCACAGAACAGCTCTCAGTTATACCACAGACCAGCACCCAGTTATACCACGAACCAGCACCCGGAGTTATACCACAGACCAGCACCCAGTTATACCACAGACCAGCACCCGGAGTTATACCACAGACCAGCACCCAGTTATACCACAGACCAGCACACAGAGTTATACCACAGGCCAGCACCCAGTTATACCACGAACCAGCGGCCAGAGATATACCACAGACCAGCACCCAGGTATACCACGAACCAGCGGCCAGAGTTATACCACATACCCGCACCCAGTTATACCACGAACCAGCACCTAGATATACCACGAACCAGCGGCCAGAGTTATACCACAGAACAGCACCCAGTTATACCACAGACCAGCGGCCAGAGTTATACCACAGGTCAGCACCCAGTTATACCACAGACCAGCACCCAGTTATACCACAGACCAGCACCCGGAGTTATACCACAGACCAGCACCCGGAGTTATACCACAGACCAGCACTCAGTTATGCCACAGACCAGCACTCAGTTATACCACGAACCAGCGGCCAGAGTTATACCACAGGCCAGCACCCAGTTATACCACGAACCAGCGGCCAGAGTTATACCACAGACCAGCACCCAGTTATACCACAGACCAGCACCCAGTTATACCACAGACCAGCACCCAGTTATACCGCAGACCAGCACCCGGAGTTATACCACAGACCAGCACCCAGGTATACCACGAACCAGCACCCAGTTATACCACAGACCAGCACCCGGAGTTATACCACAGACCAGCACTCAGTTATGCCACAGACCAGCACCCAGTTATACCACAGACCAGCACCCAAAGTTATACCACAGACCAGCACTCAGTTATGCCACATACCAGCACTCAGTTATACCGCGAACCAGCGGCCAGAGTTATACCACAGACCAGCACCCAGTTATGCCACAGACCAGCACTCAGTTATACCACGAACCTGCGGCCAGAGTTATACCACAGGCCAGCACTCAGTTATGCCACAGACCATCACTCAGTTATACCACGAACCAGCGGCCAGAGTTATACCACATACCAGCACTCAGTTATACCACAGACCAGCACCTAGTTATACCACAGACCAGCACCCAGTTATACCACAGACCAGCACCCAGTTATACCACAGACCAGCACCCAGAGTTATACCACAGACCAGCACCCGGAGTTATACCACAGACCAGCACCCAAAGTTATACCACGAACCAGCACCCAGAGTTATACCACAGACCAGCACCCAGAGTTATACCACGAACCAGCGGCCAGAGTTATACCACAGGCCAGCACCCGGAGTTATACCACAGACCAGCACCCAGAGTTATACCACAGACCAGCACCCGGAGTTATACCACAGGCCAGCACCCAGTTATACCACAGGCCAGCGGCCAGAGTTATACCACGAACCAGCGGCCAGAGTTATACCACAGAACAGCACTCAGTTATACCACAGACCAGCACCCAGTTATACCACGAACCAGCACCCGGAGTTATACCACAGACCAGCACCCAGTTATACCACAGACCAGCACCCGGAGTTATACCACAGACCAGCACCCAGTTATACCACAGACCAGCACCCAGAGTTATACCACAGGCCAGCACCCAGTTATACCACGAACCAGCGGCCAGAGATATACCACAGACCAGCAGCCACCCAGCGTTACACCACAGACCAGCACCCATCGTTACACCACAGACCAGCACCCAGCGACCGGCCCCAGTGGTCAAATGCAGTGGTAACATGCGCTTGGTAGGCTCGCATTATTGGAGTTATTTGTCGGATAACCGTCTGATAATTGGAGTTATGTGTCGGAGAACCGTCTGATTATTGGAGTTATTTGTCTGATAACCGTCTGATAATTGGAGTTATCTGTCGGAGAACCGTTTGATAATTGGAGTTATTTGTCGGATAACCGTCTGATTATTGGAGTTATTTGTCTGATAACCGTCTGATAATTGGAGTTATTTGTCTGATAACCGTCTGATAATTGGAGTTATTTGTCTGATAACCGTCTGATAATTGGAGTTATTTGTCGGAGAACCGTCTGATAATTGGAGTTATTTGTCTGAGAACCGTCTGATAATTGGAGTTATTTGTCTGATAACCGTCTGTTAATTGGAGTTGTTTGTCGGAGAACCGTCTGATAATTGGAGTTATTTGTCGGAGAAAAGTCTGATAATTGGAATTATTTGTCTGATAACCGTCTGATAATTGAGTTATTTGTCGGAGAACCGTCTGATAATTGGAGTTATTTGTCTGATAACCGTCCGATAATTGGAGTTATTTGTCTGATAACCGTCTGATAATTGGAGTTATTTGTCTGATAACCGTCTGATAATTGGAGTTAATGTCGGAGAAAAGTCTGATAATTGGAGTTATTTGTCGGATAACCGTCTGATAATTGTAGTTATTTGTCGGAGAACCGTTTATTGTAACGTGTAAGGAGTTTCAGACCGAATCGACATTGAGCGATCTTTAATTCCCACTTCTCGTTCTACCAGATGACTCTGAACCCTCTCTTGCCTAGTGTTGACCCCTTTGATGACCATTGTGCTGAATAGATGGTATAATCTTTCACATATGTGGCGGCAATTGTGCTGAGTATATGATATACCCTCAACCGCAGATGAACCTGGGCAAGGTGGAGCTGGACGGCATGCTCAGTGTGAACGGAGAGCTGCGCCAGGAGAAGGTCTACGAGGCGTTCAGGGAGTACCTGAACGTGCAGAAGGCCATGGCGGCGTCGCTCGGTGAGTCGTGCAGTCTTGGGACGCTGTGAAGCCGGGGTGCGATCCATAGGTACCGTGTCGGTATCGATTGTCCTGTGAAGTTCGTGGTGCTGAATTTGTGTTTGAAACGTTTTTCAACTTGAATTGCAATGCTGCACGTTTAGGAAAAGCAATTTATGCGACGTAATTTAACATGCCTCGCTTTATAACTGAATTACCTAAAAACTAAAGAAGATCCAACTATCGTTTTAAAACATGCATAAGTAAAAAGGGTATCATGGTAACCAGTTCGACTTAGAAAGGGCCTGTTACCAGAATTTTTAGGTGTCGTAAAAATATGAATAACTTTACATAATTGTAAGTTTAAAAATACCAAGGAGAATCATTTTGATTGCGTGGAGAAGTATGTATGATGCCAAAATAGAATTAGCGACAATGGATGCGGTCAACATTTTAGCTATAATGACTTCTTGTTATGGCATTATTTTCCTTCTGTATTTAATTCTAGGACACGGGAGTGTCCCTAATTATAATGATCTTGTTTTATCGAGGAATGTACAGTGAGAACCACAAAGGCTATTGCATTTTTGTCTGTGTTCTCATTGCCATTTAAATCAAAGTGTCGGTGATTTGATCATAGTGAATTTGTCCTTGTATGTTCTTCCCCTGCTGCTTAAACATCATTGTTCGCATGTTTTTCAATCAGTTTGCACTGGGTTATGTAACTAACTGTGAATGCTCTCCTCGACAAAGACTCCTCGTAAAAAGACTTCTCAGGAGTCTTTGTCACTGTCGACAAACCATAGCTATCGTCATGGTTTGTCGACCAGCAGTCGAGCCAGCAGTCGGATATCAGCCGGGGCAGGGTTCAGGTCAACGAGAGCCTCTTGGCTCTATCTGAAGATGGTTGCCTGTGCCGGGCCTGGGTATGTTTGTCTTATCGGTGCCGGTGCGCGGCTCTTATGTCGGCGATACGGCCACACTCGAGAGCGAACCCCGTACGTGTCTCAGACGGCTCACGCGGTTTGAAGCACAACATTTAAATACAAAATGGCGTCACACTTCAGCAACACCATAAACATGCCTTCCTGACGTCGCTGCGACATCAGATTACTGATATCGCACCACCTTTGTCCCCAACAAACACCGCCTAAACTGAACGACTCATGTAACAGTTTTTGACGTCTGCCACTGGCGATTCTGCTACTGACGTATAGCGTTACGTTTTTCGGGGTTCTTTTATATTTTGTTATTTTTCTTTTATACAGTTTCTCACTGGTGAGAAAAACGAGTATCTCCGACCACAGATAGTCACGCCTCAGTTCCCGCAACCCACGAAGTCAGGACGGTCGCCATGAGGTCGCTCCCGGGGAAGAGGGGGAGGGGGGGGGGGGTCCTGTGATGGGCATGACGCGACATATATAACGACGGCGGCCCTGGCGCCACTTCGTCCGTGCTGATACACTATCAGGTCGCCTCCGAGTGCGCAGATACGACGCACCGGCGGACAGGGCACGGGTCACATGGGCATCCGAGGTACAGCGGTACAGGGCACGGGTCACATGGGCATCCGAGGTATAGCGGTACAGGGCACGGGTCACATGGGCATCCGAGGTACAGCGGTACAGGGCACGGGTCACATGGGCATCCGAGGTACAGCGGTACAGGGCACGGGTCACATGTGCCGTGTACCGCCCCCTCCTTTCGAGGTACAGGGACCCACAGTTGTTATGGTACACACTAAGGTCCGGCTTATTTTCTCCTCTAGCGTATGTTTGACGGCGAATTAAGAAACAACCATATATGCATTCAAACCACATTAATGAGAGCTTCAAATTGATGTATTGACGCATTGGCTCACCTTATCCATTGGCTGCTTTTAAGCAAAAATCCGTTTTTAAAAGCGCTAAAAACGGGTTTTTGCTTAAAAGCAGCCAATTGATAAGGTGAGCCAATGCGTCAATATATCAATGTGAAGCTCTCAATAATGCGGTTTAAATGCATATTATATGGTCGTTCTTTAATTCGCCGTCAAACATACGCTAGAGGAGAAAGAAGCCGGACCTTAGAAGTGTACCATAGCAACTGTGGGATGGGGGGGGGGGGCGTACAACGGTACAAGGTACTGACGAGTGACGAGCTCAGTTGTACGTCTGGTACTCACTGACCAGAAATGCGGTAGTCTCGTACCGACACACGGGACATGGTTCACGTGTACTAGAGCTCTGAGGTTACACCACCTTTCCGATCAAAGCCGCGGTACTTCGGTTCTCAACCGATGGAAATAGGATAAATAGAGTAACGTCTTCAGAATCAATGTCACATGATATCAGCCGAAGGCTGTTCAACCCGTATGTCGAGAGTTATCCGTTAACAATGTAATCGTTTCTCGATGCTTACCTTGTGGAGCTATAAGTTAATTTGGACAACACTTCCAACTCATGGATAATCCATCTATCTACAAGCCAAAACTTATTATTGCTTTATCGTGTGTTACTTTAAACATTGCGTTTCATTTACTAAGCGGGAGGTTTGATCGCTAAACTCGCAGAATGATTTCCCCTGATAGTGATATCTTTGCTTGACCAAACTAACGTATTGCACCACTTTGAAGAGCTGCTTGTCACGAGTTGACGATTGATAGCGATGCATGAGAGTGGCCTTTGTGCAACTTATCATCAGGTCGTCTGTCAACACTTCAGTTTTATCAAGTCGACATTTTTTGAAGCTGATGGTTCGTTTTAAGTCGGACAAAATACTTTGTTTGACGACATGTTTGATCGTATTGGCCCGCCCCGGAGCGACTGGCGCAAACCCAGCTGTCGCTGATTCTGTGGAAGCAGCCTGGTGTTTGCTGACCAGACATATCCTGATAAAAGTTTGCATGTTTATGTCACATAATGTAAAGGACCTCATTCGGTATGGACACCAAATCTGTCATTCGATTGGGAAATAGTTTACTTGGTTATTGTGCACTGTACGCTGGTGGATGCTATATCAACGATAAACATGGCTAAGAGTTCACCAAAATGATCATTTGTCCTGGGGATGATTCTGTGGAAGCCTGGTGTTTGCTGACCGTACGTATCCTAAAAATACTATCTGCACGCACTTAAAAATATACATTTTTGGCTTTTTCAACATAACTGCTAGTGGTCAGTGACCTGACCCCGGTCCCGGTCCCGCAGGTATGGACTCGGCGAGTCAGCTGTGGTGGTCCCCGAGCCGTGCTGTGTTTACCCAGTGACCTGACCCCGGTCCCGGTCACGCAGGTATGGACTCGGCGAGTCAGCTGTGGTGGTCCCCGTTCGTGACCAGCTCTGGCGACGCGCGGTCCACCCTGCAGACCATGTGGTCCCAGGTCGGTCCGCTAGTCTCCAGCCTGACCAGCTACCTGCGCGGACTCCCGGCGCCGGCCAGCGGCAGTCTGCAGGACCTGCTGTACGGTACGTTACGCGCCGCTATGTGGGTGATGTTTGACTTTCATTTATTTCGGTTTAAATTAGTTAAGTTGTGTTTAGTTTAGTTTGTTTGAGTGAAGTTAGTTTATTTAAGTTTGTCTAGTTAGTTTGTTTTGTTAATTTAGTTTAGTTTACTTGATTATTTATTCTCTGGTGATGCCTGCACAATGCACATCGAGATCAGCAGAAGTGAACCCGCTTACGTTTCAGCGTCCTTATGACTATTGTCAACATCTAATACATACATTGGTATTCAGATGCCTTGCATGTGTTAATTTCATCAGTCGTTACCATTTTTATTTTCCGTTTGTGTTACACCTGTCTACGAATAAGGACAGTCCTAGCCGTTACTTTTCTCATCATTCGACTTAGACACGGTGGCTCTACTCCCTGGCCCTCCCCGTGACCCGCACTCCCCAGCTGAGACTGTGACCGGCAGCGGGCGCCGTGTGTCCCTGACCCTCCCCCCGTGACCCGTACTCCCCAGCTGAGACTGTGACCGGCAGCGGGTGCCGTGTGTCCCTGACCCTCCCCCCGTGACCCGTACTCCCCAGCTGAGGCTGTGACCGGCAGCGGGTGCCGTCTCTGGCCCTCCCCCCGTGACCGGTGCATGTGACCGGCAGCGGGTGCCGTGTGTCTGGTCGTCCCCGTGACCCGTGCTTATGACTGACAGCGTGCGCGGCGCGGGACGGCTGCTCGGACCTGGTGAAGCTCGCCCTGCCCTACCCGGACGTCGCCAACGTCGTCTCCGACCTGCTCCACGAGAAGGTGAGACCCGAGACACCGCAAACGTCGCTCGGTGGTCTCCAAACCTTGTGTTGCCCGCATCCACACTGGATGCCCTGATACCCGCGTCCCGCGCGACATGGACATTCGAACTTTGATTCTCCGCTCGCGTTAGGTTCGTTGTCAGGGTGTTGCAACGACTGCAGCTTCACTGCGCGTTACCCTGGAGGAGCTCAGTGCGGCAGACCGTTCGTCCACAGTGCGGCTCGCCGACAGCCAGCTGCCTGTTAGCACCAGCTGTGGACCGTTATAGCTCCCCCGTGCCGGTGTAACGGACTGCCAGCAGCTGACGCATGCCATCGGAGTGGCATGATTCCGCCACGACCTGCTCTGTCGTCCCGATCCGTTACCTATGACTCACAGGTGTCCCACCCTCCTGGTGTGTTCCGGCCCTCTAAATTGTGACCTGCGGGTATGCCCCGTGGCCCTGGCCAGTGACCTGTGTCAGCTGGTGTGCAACACCTCTGTCCTGTAGCCCTCACTGGTGACCTGTGGCCTTAACCTGCAACCCTCCCTGGTGACCTGCAGCCCTCCCTGGTGACCTGCAGCCCTCCCTGGTGACCTGCAGCCCTCCCTGGTGACCTGCAGCCTTCCCTGGTGACCTGCAGCCCTCCCTGGTAACCTGCAGCCCTCCCTGGTGACCTGCATCCCTCCCTGGTAACCTGCAGCCTTCCCTGGTAACCTGCAGCCCTCCCTGGTGACCTGCATCCCTCCCTGGTAACCTGCAGCCCTCCCTGGTGACCTGCAGCCCTCCCTGGTAACCTGCAGCCCTCCCTGATGAACTGTGTCCTTAACCTGCAACCCTCCCTGGTGACCTGGAGCCCTCCCTGGTGACATGCATCCCTCCCTAGTGACCTGCAGCCCTCCCTGGTGACCTGCAACCCTCCCTGATGAACTGTGTCCTTAACCTGCAACCCTCCCTGGTGACCTGGAGCCCTCCCTGATGAACTGTGTCCTTAACCTGCAACCCTCCCTGGTGACCTGCAGCCTTCCCTGGTGACCTGCATCCCTCCCTGGTAACCTGCAGCCCTCCCTGGTGACCTGTAGCCCTCCCTGGTGACCTGCATCCCTCCCTGGTGACATGCAGCCCTCCCTAGTGACCTGCAGCCCTCCCTGGTGACCTTCAGCCCTCCCTGGTGACCTGCAGCCCTCCCTGGTGACCTGCAACCCTCCCTGATGAACTGTGTCCTTAACCTGCAACCCTCCCTAGTGACCTGGAGCCCTCCCTGATGAACTGTGTCCTTAACCTGCAACCCTCCCTGGTGACCTGCAGCCCTCCCTGGTGACCTGCATCCCTCCCTGGTAACCTTCAGCCCTCCCTGGTGACCTGCAGCCCTCCCTGGTGACCTGCAACCCTCCCTGATGAACTGTGTCCTTAACCTGCAACCCTCCCTAGTGACCTGGAGCCCTCCCTGATGAACTGTGTCCTTAACCTGCAACCCTCCCTGGTGACCTGCAGCCCTCCCTGGTGACCTTCAGCCCTCCCTGGTGACCTGTGACCCTCGTCGCTGACCTGTGACCCCCCCACTGGTAACCTCTCCGGATGTGTCGGCAGGACCTGACGTCTGAGCAGATGGCGCGTCTGGCTGAGCAGCTCCTCACCCTGCTCGGTCTGCCCGCTGCCCCAGCCGAGTTCTGGACTAACTCCCAGTTCGACGCCAGCGCTGCCTGTGCCAACTATGTCGACTCAGAAAAGTGAGTCGAGGGATGAGTCAGTGTCAGATGAGTCAGATGAGTCAGATGAGTCAGATGAGTCAGATGAGTCAGATGAGTCAGATGAGTCGAGAGACGCGTCTGTTTCTCGAAGGTTGTGAGGAGTGAACCCAGTCTGTTGCGAGTTGCAATAGCGAGAATGAGTCGTTGAAAATGAACATGGGAAATGGTGACCATTCAATCGCAATACCAAATGAGACTAATACTCATACATTTGTTGGCTATGTGTACTTCTTTTGTTTTGTGAAGAGTATCTCTCGCCTCACGGGTTTAGTTCAGAGTAGTTCAACATTTGCCTGTTTTAGGGCAGGTGACGATAAGCACGCTGTGGTGATGCGCGGGGATCTCCCGTGAGATACCGCCGTCAAAACTGACAAGTCTGTCCACATTGCTGATTTATGTGTGACGACTGACGACCCCCGGACCCCCCCCCCCCCCCCCACACACACACACACATACCGCGGCTGTGCCGGTGTCCGTGTCCGTGTCCGTGTCCGTGTCCGTGTCCGTGTCCGTGTCCGTGTCCGTGTCCGTGTCCGTGTCCGTGTCCGTGTCCGTGTCCGTGTCCGTGACCGTGTCTGTCACGACGTCTGTCCGTCTGCAGGGTGCGACTTTGCGCTGACGCTGACGCCCAGGGCCTGAAGTCAGCGCTGACTCTGATGACGGACGCTGCGTACCTGCGCACGGCCGCCGTCACTCAGCGGACCCCGTTCCAGACGCCCGCCTTCCCAGGTACGTGTGTACTTCCCAGGTACGCCGGTACGCCGGTACGCCCGCCTTCCCAGGTACGCCGACTGGAGACGCCAGTAGAGCGAAGGTCCCGGCTGTGTACGTGTAGGCATGACTCTAGTTTTGACACAGCTACACTGTCGCCTCGCAGAAGTGGGGTACGGGTCGCAGACCTCATGCGCGGCGATAGCAGCTGAACCAAACTGATGCAGTTGGGGCATTCCACGGCAAATCGAACAAGGCTTGACACCCTCATATTTGTGAACATTCTGAAAATGGGTTTATAGAGTAATCTCGGGCGCTAAAGCTAGATGTTGCAATCTTAAATTTTTCAGATCAACGGTCACCGAGTTATAGCCTCGGGCATTTGTGAGAGGTCATGTTGTAAGGCCATCTTTGATCGCCTGTAGCTTGTCAACGAACAGCACGAACGTAATATAATTGCATATGGTTGAGCTCGCACTGATGCGGGGAAACTTTTGGCAATTTCTAATTTCCATTTTTTCCCCCTGACCTCGTGACCTAGTTTTCCATGAAATACCTTGATCTATGGCACCTCAAAATTTGCCTTTTTCCTGAAGCCTTTATGAATATTATTTTGTTTTCATGTAAAAAAACGTTTTGCCTATAAAGAGTGCTTTTAAGCTTCGGAAAAACTCCGGTATGCGGCGCTGCGAACACATGTGTATCTTCGGACTGGGTAGAGATTAGAGAATGAGATATCGAGATGCAGTAAACTACAGTGGATAGGTCTAAGTATTGAGACGAAAATTAAAAAAATACTTGTGTGATCTAAGATGAAGGTCAAGGTCATATTTAAGGTCGCAATTTCAATATTGGCCCTTACATACGACCTTGACCTTCACCTCAGATCACAAAAGTATTCTTACATTTTCCTCTCAGAATACCTATCCACGTCCGTGCTTTTCGTTGACAAGCTACCGGCGATCAAAGATGGCCTTACAACATAACCTCTCAAAAATGCCCGAGGCTATAACCCGGTGACCGTTGATCTGACAAATTTAAGATTGTCACAGCTGGCTTTAGCGCCCGAGGTTACCACCATATAAACCCATTTTCCAAATTTTATCAAATATGAGCGTCAAATTTAACTCTTTTTTCGATTTGTCGTGGAATGCCCCAGTTTACATGCAAGACTCATACGTTGTGCAGTTTTCACACGAAAACAACCTATAAACCACTCAGCCTTTCGAACCTGTTTCGACATCGCGTATCAGCGTGTGTGCTCCTGTTCTTTACGGGGCCGTCCGCTGTCGGCAGGGTTCGAGCGTGCCGTGTCGGCGTGTGTGTCGCTGCTGTCGCTGCAGCCGTCGGTCGTTCAGCAGCTGGTGTACGGATACAGCGCGCAGGCCGGCGGCGAGCCCCACCTGGCCCCGGTCAGCCTGTACCTGGCGCGCGGCGGACGGCCCTCCGGTCGGCCGGACGTCCGCTGCGCCGGGGACATCGGCTGCCAGCAAGCCGCCAACGCCCTGATGGAGGCGGCTGTGACTCAGGTGAGAAGCTGGGTAGTGTCAGATGGGGCCGGGCTGGTGGCAGTACACTGGTGACTGATGGGGCTGCTGCGATTGTTACTTTATCCACTATGGTGCTTACGGATTGTGAGAATGTCTCATGGGGCAGATTCAGGCTGGGAAGTGAGTCACCAGTGTGGATTGCTGTCGAAAGTTTGGTTCAGACTGAAGAAGAGCAGATTGCTTGAGCTGACTCCTGGAATCGTGACTGTTGATGTCGTATGACGTCTGGAGCGGTGTCGAGCAGACCCTTCCCTGCCGGGCGGAAAAGCAGCAGGGCCGTGTGCGGTGATGACCTTTGACCTCTGCCTGAAGGACCCTCCTCCCACACGTGACCTCTAGTCGCCCCCGCGCCCCTGACCTCTGCCTGACGGGCCCTCCTCCCACACCTGACCTCTAGCCGCCCCCGCGCCCCTGACCTCTGTCTGACGGGCCCTCCTCCCACACCTGACCTCTAGCCGCCTCCGCGTCCCTGACCTCTGCCTGACGGGCCCTCCTCCCACACGTGACCTCTAGTCGCCCCGCGCCCCTGCCTGACTATTGACCTCTGCCTGACGGGCCCTCCTCCCACACGCGACCTCTAGCCGCCCCCGCGCCCCTGACCTCTGTCTGACGGGCCCTCCTCCCACACGTGACCTCTAGCCGCCCCGCGTCCCTGTCTGATCTCGACCCCCCCCCCCCCCCCCCCCAGCTACTGCCGCTCGGCTACCACATGGCCTCGCTGCGCTGGCTGGAGGCGGTGGAGACCGCGCCGCAGACGGACGCCGCCGCCGCCTGGCTCGCCGAGCTGCAGCGGGTCCTGGGCGGACCGGCCGCCACCGTCACCCCCGCCGAGCTCGACCCGCACTTCTACGACGCGGGCCGGCACATCTCTCACCTGCTGGCCGGCGTGACTGGGTTCCAGCTGCGCGCCGCCGCCTGTCCGGCCGCCGGGGACTGTCTACCGGCCGGAGCCGACGCCGCTGGAGCCCTCATCAGGTACTGCGGGGCAGCCGGCCGCCGGCGGGACGGCAGGCGCCGGCGGGACGGCCAGGCGCCCGAGAGGTGTCCGGTGGGATGGGGAGGGGTGGGGGTGGGAATCCGTGGTATGGGAGATAAATGTTAGCTTTTGCGTTGTGTTAAAAGCATGGTATACGATGGTGTATGTTCATCGGGTGGTTACGAGAATATCCCGTCATCGGGTGGTTACGAGAATATCCCGTCATCGGGTGGTTACGAGAATATCCCGTCATCGGGTGGTTACGAGAGTATCCCGTCATCGGGTGGTTACGAGAATATCCCGTCATCGAGTGGTTACGAGAGTATCCCGTCATCGGGTGGTTACGAGAGTATCCCGGGTATCGTATTGTTCTGTTCGGAGATGAATTTGCATTACCTTGTGCACGTTACATTCCTTTGAAGTTAGAGAGCGAAATGTGAAGGCTTACATAGTAAAAAATATGTGATTTGAGTGTCAGAGTTGTGTGTCTGACGGTGCTGTGTGTGTGTGTGTGTCTGACGGTGCTGTGTGTGTGTGTGTCTGACGGTGCTGTGTGTGTGTGTCTGACGGTGCTGTGTGTGTGTGTCTGACGGTGCTGTGTGGGTGTGTGTGTGTCTGACGGTGCTGTGTGTATGTGTGTGTGTCTGACGGTGCTGTGTGTGTCTGACGGTGCTGTGTGTGTCTGACGGTGCTGTGTGTGTGTGTGTCTGCCGGTGCTGTGTGTGTGTCGCTGTCTGCCAGGCGGGTGATGGCAGTCGGCAGCTCGCTGCCCTGGGACCGGCTTCTGTGTGTGTCTGACGGTGCTGTGTGTGTCTGACGGTGCTGTGTGGGTGTGTGTGTGTCTGACGGTGCTGTGTGTGTGTGTCTGACGGTGCTGTGTGTGTGTGTCTGACGGTGCTGTGTGTGTGTCGCTGTCTGCCAGGCGGGTGATGGCAGTCGGCAGCTCGCTGCCCTGGGACCGGCTGCTGTGTGTGTCTGACGGTGCTGTGTGTGCCTGACGGTGCTGTGTGTGTCTGACGGTGCTGTGTGGGTGTGTGTGTCTGACGGTGCTGTGTGTGTGTGTCTGACGGTGCTGTGTGTGTGTCGCTGTCTGCCAGGCGGGTGATGGCAGTCGGCAGCTCGCTGCCCTGGGACCGGCTTCTGTGTGTGTCTGACGGTGCTGTGTGTGTCTGACGGTGCTGTGTGTGTGTGTGTGTGTGTGTCTGACGGTGCTGTGTGTGTGTGTCTGACGGTGCTGTGTGTGTCGCTGTCTGCCAGGCGGGTGATGGCAGTCGGCAGCTCGCTGCCCTGGGACCGGCTTCTCTCGGAGACCACTAAGCTGGCGCCCAGCGCCGCGCCGCTCGTCGCCTACTTCCAACCGCTGCAGCAGCTGACCGGGGAGTCGGCCGAGACGCACAAGACGCTGCACAGAATCGAGCTGGAGGGTCAGTGGGGGCACTGCACGCGGCCGGGAGGGTGGGAAGGGGTCACTGCACGCGGCCGGGAGGATGGGGAGGGGGTCACTGCACCCGGCCGGGAGGGTGTGGAGGGGTCACTGCACCCGGCCGGAAGGGTGGGGAGGGGGTCACTGCACGCGGCCGGGAGGGTGGGGAGGGGTCACTGCACCCTGCCAGGTGGGTGGGAGGGGAGAGAGAGTGAGAGAGAGTGAGAGAGAGAGACTGGTAAGATGGTGTGGCCTAACAGGCCAGACGCGAGGCAGTGCGCAGCAGAGGAACTGCTAACTTCACAGCGAGGACAGAGACCTCACAATACTACTATCGATTTCAGACTCTGTGAGACCCCGTTTTTTTGGCGATAACTTCTTAAGGAATGACCGAATCGGAATTAAATTTTCGCACAGTCTATTTCAGCCCTGGCGCCAATTTTTGTCCATATGGTCTGTTAACAAAACATCCAAACTTAGGGTACTTGTCATTGACTTGTTACGTTAAGATCTGCTCGGTAAACCCATTCCTACAGTAGAGGCTGTCGTGACGTAGGTTGTGACCTCAACAACATTACGAGGCAAGGACAAGTACCCTAAATTTTGATTTTTTGTTTACAGACTATATGGACAAAAATTGGCGCCAGGCCTGAAATGGACTGTGCGAAAATTTGATTCCGATTCGGCCATTCCTTAATATTTTATCGCCAAAAAACGGGGTCTCACGGGGTCTGAAATCCATAGGAGCTGCTATAGCGATATAAATATCTAGCGACAGCGATATAAAAACGTATAGGTACCTCATGGTCGCCTGCACAGTTTGGGTCAGATTGTATCGAGACATCAGCTTCATTCGGATGTGTCTCAGTGTCTCAGCCTCACAATGTGTCTTAGTGGTGATGTGAGACAGAGTTTCTCTGGGGTGTGGACGGCACACACCGCGGCGGGCCGCTCAGACAGCCTCCTCCATGTGACCCTGTGCGGTACCGCGGCGGGCCGCTCAGACAGCCTCCTCCATGTGACCCTGTGCGGTACCGCGGCGGGCCGCTCAGACAGCCTCCTCCATGTGACCCTGTGCGGTACCGCGGCGGGCCGCTCAGACAGCCCCCTCCTTGTGACCCTGTGCGGTACCGCGGCGGGCCGCTCAGACAGCCTCCTCCATGTGACCCTGTGCGGTACCGCGGCGGGCCGCTCAGACAGCCCCCTCCTTGTGACCCTGTGCGGTACCGCGGCGGGCCGCTCAGACAGCCTCCTCCATGTGACCCTGTGCGGTACCGCGGCGGGCCGCTCAGACAGCCCCCTCCTTGTGACCCTGTGCGGTACCGCGGCGGGCCGCTCAGACAGCCTCCTCCATGTAACCCTGTGCGGTACCGCGGCGGGCCGCTCAGACAGCCTCCTCCATGTGACCCTGTGCGGTACCTTGGTCAGATGACGCTGTGGAGGAGTCCCCGCGCCAGCCCGACGCCAGCGGCCAGTCCGACGCCGGCGACCAGTCCGGCCCTGCCCGGCTGCCGGTCCACGCCCCGTCCGCGAATCAGTCTTACTGCGGCAACGTCGTGGACCAGACGAAGCAGGAGGAGGCCCTCTGCGCATGGAACGACATGTACGACGGACTCCAGCGGAACGTGACCGACGCTGACTGGGCGTGCGGCCTCAACATGAACACTACCAACGCCAAGGATGTGGTAAGCCATGGACCGCGCTGCGCTGAAGCCGACACTTCGTATGTCACAACACTGGCAGTGGATGAACACAGTCGTATAGTCAAAAGCAAAGCTCCAGGATAATTAGTGCAGAATACATTGTAATTATTTTGCTAGGTGTGCATCAAGTTGGGGAAAGCTGAATTCCTGAGAGCAGTGAACTGGGTTCTGCGCCACTTCATTCGGAATGATGGCAGGTCGTTTCGCCGTCAGCGATATTGACGGCGATCGTACGGAATCAGTATGCGGCAGGACTGTGTTTCTGATCACCTCAGGTGACATGCGTCTGCAACTACTTGTTAGTTGAGCGGGCGCGGTTATCTGGCCTGGCCACCTCCGCAGCACAGTTGAGCGGGCGCGGGTATCTGGCCTGGCCACCTCCGCAGCACAGTTGAGCGGGCGCGGGTATCTGGCCTGGCCACCTCCGCAGCACAGTTGAGCGGGCGCGGGTATCTGGCCTGGCCACCTCCGCAGCACAGTTGAGCGGGCGCGGGTATCTGGCCTAGCCACCTCCGCAGCACAGTTGAGCGGGCGCGGGTATCTGGCCTGGCCACCTCCGCAGCACAGTTGAGCGGGCGCGGGTATCTGGCCTGGCCACCTCCGCAGCACAGTTGAGCGGGCGCGGGTATCTGGCCTGGCCACCTCCGCAGCACAGTTGAGCCCGCTGTTGTATCTGTACTGTGACGGTGCCCGTCTGTGACGTACTGTGACGGTGTTACGTAAGCCCCACCAACGCTCCGCTCGACTGTACGGGCCCTCACGACTGCCCACGAGGGCCCTTCCAGCCCCCTCTGACACCACCGAGGTCCCTACCAGCCCCCTCTGACAACGCTGAGGGCCCTCCCAGCCCCTCGGACACCACCGAGGGCCCTCCCAGCTCCCCTCTGGCACCACCGAGGGCCCTCCCAGCCCCTCGGACACCACCGAGGTCCCTCCCAGCCCCTCGGACACCACCGAGGGCCCTCCCAGCTCCCCTCTGACATCACCGAGGGCCCTCCCAGCCCCTCGGACACTACCGAGGGCCCTCCCAGCTCCCGCTAATGCCATGGTCCGCTGCCGCAGGCGACGTTCAGAAAAGCGTTTCTGAAAGCGAGGAACTCAGCTCGGTCAGCCCTAACCGGCACGGCCGACACGTGGATCAACTCCACCAACAACACTGACGAGGCGGCTCTGTGGGGCGAGATGTTCATCCTCTCCGAGAAGGACGCTGGTGCCGCAAACGACGCCACCCTGCAGAAGGTGAGCCCGCCGTTCCTCCTGACCAAGCTACAGTGGTACGGCATCGATCCCCGATGGTTCCGGAGTTACCTCGATGGTCGGCTGCAGGTGGTGAGAGGCGGATCACTATCCCTTCCTTTATCCCACGGCGTCCCTCAGGGGTCCCTCGTGGGCCCACTCCTCTTCAGCATCTTCACGAACGACCTTGCATCGTACCTTCCTCACGGGCGTCTGGTGTCCTACGCAGACGACACCCAGCTCCTCGACTCCGCCCTCCCAGCACACCTATCCCTACTAAAATCCCGCCAGGAGGATACCATCATTGCGGTTCAATCCTACTTCACTGCCAACTCCTTAAAGATGAACCCCACCAAGACCACCCTCCTCCTTGTCGGTACTCCTCAAGCCCTTAAAAAGACTCCATCCTTTCAGCTCAACATCTCAAACCACACACTCAATCCCTTACCGTCCGTGAAGATGCTGGGGGTCACCATGGATCGTAACTTGTCCTGGGAGGAGCACATTTCCAATTTAGTCAAAAAGTGCAACTCCATCCTGTTCTGTCTGTATAAAATTCGTCACCACCTCACACCCGAGACCCGCCAACTCCTAATCCAGACACACGTGTTCCCCCACATATTGTACTGCCTCTCCGTCTGGGGCGGGGCCGCTGACTGCCACCTCAGTCGGGTACAAAAGGTGATAAATTTCGCGGCAAGGATCGTCTCGGGTGCGCGGGGTCGTGATCATATCTCACCGATCGTGGAGTCGCTAGGCTGGCGTGGTATACGCGACCTCGTTGCGCGCCGCGACTGTATCGGCGTCTACAGAGCCTTAAACGATCCCCGCGCCCCGGCAGCGGTCCGATCGCTATTCATCCCTCGCACCGCTGTGAGTGAGCGCCTCACGCGGGCTGCGGTGGCTGGTGCTCTAGAGCTGCCCGCTTTCCGGCTATCCATGTCGCGCAGGGCTTTTTCCTATAGGGCGGCCTCGTCTTGGAACCACCTGACGCCGGCCGTTATGGCCTCCCGGAGCCTCGCCGTGCTAAAATCCCAACTCGAAAATTGTGACGACGGTGTGTGAAAGCTTGAATTCGTACGTTTTATTAACATAGTTACCACGATTTCTTGTGTGTGTGCGATGCGTGTTTTAAATTGTCTGTCGTGTTTTTCGTTTGTATCGCCCAACTTGTATCCCTTTCACTCGAATCGAACATTAAGCCATTTATATGGAATGATTCGCAAATACATGAACATGAGCCGCGCTCCGCGCAGGCCACGTGACAACCGCAGAAAAACCTGCCCCGCGAGTACGGCGGGACATCTGGGATTCGTGTAATGGAAAGGACACACAGGACATAAATGGTATCGAAAGCTGTCGAGAGGTCTGCGTGCCAATGATTTAGGGATACAAACTATAGTATGTCGCTTTTGTAGTACGCATTACAATAATTCCGGAATTCTGTTACTTGTATTGTTCATGTCTGTTACGTGTGGAGAAATGTCACCTTTGTTTGACCACATCCAAGCCGTTCGCTGACGACAGTTTATATATTACGCGGAGCAGACCAGTCTTCTTTCTCTAAACTGTTGGACGGATGGGCCTTGACTGCTCCACCAACCCTCAGTCACGTGACTGGATTGTCGTTTCAGCTGCTGGATTCGACTGTCGGACTTCTTAAGGCGTACACAGGCGTATCAGTCTGCCCCTACGACGACAGCAAAGACTGTGAAGACAGCGATAAAATGACCATCTGGGGTGCGTAAAGCAGCAGTCAGCCGCCAGACCACAGCATCTGAACCTGCTGTTAGCCGCGACATGGCGATGTAAACAATCTCACCTTGCCTCTGTTTATTAGACTACATAATCGATTTGGAAATGCTGAATTGCCTCTTACTTTGTGCGTTATTCAAAAGTGACGGGTACACGTTTTCGGTTTGTAGCCTGTTTGTAGCCTGTGATGTTCGCGTGCTGGTGCGTTCCTGGCCGCACCACTCGCCAGCGAGCGTGGGAGCCAGGGATGACTATGTGCTGACCGGGCCGAGCGTGGGAGCCGGGGATGAGTATGTGCTGACCGGGCCGAGCGTGGGAGCCGGGGATGAGTATGTGCTGACCGGGCCGAGCGTGGGAGCCGGGGATGAGTATGTGCTGACCGGGCCGAGCGTGGGAGCCGGGGATGAGTATGTGCTGACCGGGCCGAGCGTGGGAGCCGGGGATGAGTATGTGCTGACCGGGCCGAGCGTGGGAGCCGGGGATGAGTATGTGCTGACCGGGCCGCCGTCGTTCTGTAACCGCAGACCTGCAGATGGCCATGGCCGCTGGCGACCTGACCGAAAAGGAACTGCAGTACTACTGGCGGGAGTACCGCAGTGCGGCCAAGACCGACCTGGACGACGTGTTCGGAGACTACATCAACAACGGCAGGGACGCCGCCAAGCAGGCTGGTACGTCACTATCCCCCTGCCCCCCCCCCCCCCATCCCGTCCACACGCCCGTCCAGCCTCCCGTCCAGCCTGCCCCCGCGGAGTGGCATGGCGTCAGCGACGCTGTGACGGTCACAGCTGACAGGGCCAGTGGTCACGTGTATCTGCCGCTGAAATGTACGGAGGGGGGGGGGGGGCGCTGAAGGTGCAAACTACTCTGCTTCTGAAACGGCCGCACATGTTGATATGATCACTGTTGTCGATTATCTGGCAGGGGTACAGCAGAAGCTGTGCTCAAGCCGTCAAAGTGTTATGAATACACCGTTCATGGTCGCCCTGTTCGACTGACTGTCGCCCAGGCTAGTCGCACCGTGACCTGAGGTGGGGACCTGTGGTGACCTGTGGTGGTGACCTGTGGTGACCTGTGGTGACCTGAGGTGGTGACCTGTGGTGACCTGAGGTGGTGACCTGTGGTGACCTGAGTTGGTGACCTGTGATGACCTGAGGTGGTGACCTGTGGTGACCTGAGGTGGTGACCTGTGGTGACCTGAGGTGGTGACCTGTGGTGACCTGAGGTGGTGACCTGTGGTGACCTGAGGTGGTGACCTGTGGTGACCTGAGGTGGTGACCTGTGGTGACCTGAGGTGGTGACCTGTGGTGACCTGAGGTGGTGACCTGTGGTGACCTGAGGTGGTGACATGTGGTGACCTGTGGTGGTGACCTGTGGTGACCTGAGGAGGTGAATCTGCAGGACTGTGGTCAGCGCTGGCTGAAGCCGTGCCTTTGCCCCCTGTTCCCCGCCCCCGTCCCTGTTCCCTGCCTCTGCCCCTGATCCTACCCCGCCCCTGTTCCCTTTCCCTTTCCCTTTCCCTTTCCCTTTCCCTTTCCCTTTCCCTTTCCCTTTCCCTTTCCCTTTCCCTTTCCCTTTCCCTGTCCCTGCCCCTGCCCCTGCCCCTGCCCCTGCCCCTGTCCCTGCCCCTGTCCCTGCCCCTGTCCCTGCCCCTGTCCCTGCCCCTGTCCCTGCCCCTGTCCCTGCCCCTGTCCCTGCCCCTGTCCCTGCCCCTGTCCCTGCCCCTGTCCCTGCCCCTGTCCCTGCCCCTGCCCTGACCCCCCCCCCCCCCTGTCTCTCCCTGCCAGGTCTGGACCACTACGGCCAGTTCTGGCTGGAACCGTACGGGTACGGCTCGAAGAACGAGAGCCTGCTGGAGGAGCTGGCGGCCACGTGGGCCGACCTGGACGAACTCTACCGCAGCCTGCACACGGTGGTGCGCCACCAGCTGCACGAGGCCGGCCTGAGCGACGCCACCGGCAAACAGCCACTGCCCTCATACCGGCTCGGTACGCCGCCGCTCCCACCGCTGCCCCCATCGCCGCCGCCGCCGCCGCCGCCGGACCCCGGTCACTCTGTGCTCTGCTCATAGTCGGTGGGAGGCTGATAGTCAATAATAATATTCAGTCGTGGCTGATATTAAACATTCGTAAAAAATGTAATATTCAGGTTACAAAATTCATTTTCGAATTGTAATATTCAGATTACGACGCTAAATGTATCCGAAAAAGACATCAGCACAGATTACTCAAAATAGATAATCTTTGACGGGAATCTTCATGTCTACAAAATGGCGTTTCACCTTCAGCCCCTGCGGACCTGAATGCGGTGAGCGCCAAGGCACGGGTGTAGTTTTGACTGGTCACGTGACCACCTTGCCTCACAGGAGACATGTTCGCTGCCGACTGGAGAAACATTTACAACGCCACCAAGCTCTTCGACAACTACACCATCGATATTGCGGATAAACTCGAAGAACAGGTACGCAATTCCGTGTTGTGTGCGTCACTGCAAGCAAATTGCCCTGACAGTGTACCTTAAATTTAGAGGGTACTCTATAACCCGCGCACTACAGGGGGTTTGCGCCGAACACGAACTGCAAGGGGGTTGATTTCCGCCCCCCCCCCCCGTGAGATCTCGAAAACTACGCTACGTAGCGACAAGCGGATAACGGTGTTTGATAGCTTGATACAATTCTATCGAAAGAATTTCAGTATTTTTTTTAGGTCAGGTCAAAATTGAGGTCACCAGAGGTTATCAAAGGTAAAATTTTCCAGTTTTTTTCTTCCTGTTTTAGGTCTTCGCTCCAGAAATGCCCATATATCTCGTTAACTATGCTAGCTAGAAACAAACGGAAAACAGCGATCGCCAGCCATTGACATTTGGAATCGACAAGGTGTCCTCAAATTTTATCTCAGGTCAATATTTGAGGCTCCAGAAGTCAAAAAAGGGAAAAATGTTTTTTTTGCAAAATCGTTTTTCGCTAATAACTTTTTCCTAATACAGATAACGAAAAACTGTTTCCGCCATTATGTTTGCCTCGTCAAGGCACTTCGAATGATATACATGGTGTCCGTGTTAGGTCAATTTCAAAATTTGACTTCAGGTCACGTGACCTTGACCAGAGGTCACGACTGGTCATGTGGCATATAGGGAGACGTGTTTCGACGAGACAAACACATTGCTGTCGGTTTTACTTCTCTATATTCATTATGTCGCGAGTTATTGACAAAAAAGTGATGGTAACCTCGGATGACCTCAAATGAGCCCATAGGGGTCACTGAACAAAACTTACACTTGGATCATCAAGAATATCCTATAATAACATGATCCAGAAGTAATTGGACTAATGTCATGCATATCCTTGAAGTAGGAAGCATTTGAATATTTCCCCATTTACTTATTATGGGGAGGTCACGAAATTGACCTGACCTTAGGTCACCGATATCAAAATTCCGAGATATACGAATTGTAAGTACTTATGCCCTCATGACACCCGGTAAGGTTCAAACTGATCGGTGAGAAACTCTGGGTTTGGCACAACTGCAAACGTTTTTGGAGGTGGGGTCACTTGACCTGGTCTGGTGCCCTGACCTGAGATGACCCGAGATTCTTTTTTCTCAAAGTGTGCGCAATTGATGTCCTAACAGGTGCGCCAAAACTCGGCGGCGCTGCGCGCCGCTGTGTTTTCGCAATCTGCGAAAAACCTGAGAGGGGGGGGGGGGGATCAACCCCCTTGCAGTGCGTGGGTTAAGACGTGAAGTCAACTAGATATGAACCAGTATGCTGTTGGCATCTGGACTGCTGGATTTCCCGGAACGTCCGAAACTGGCCGCCTTGACATTCGCCAGAAACGTCAACCGGCTCGAGCAGCCTTGGAATTTTTGCCCTTTTCTGGAATTTTTGGGTTCTAAAAATTTCGAGGAGGGTCGCAGGTTTTCTTTCTGGAAATTTGCTCTCTTTTCACCTGATCTTACCGACATTGTAGTTAAAATATAATATTTTGTATTTACCTCACAACGATTTAACCCGCAACTTACGGGGGGCTATTTTTGCCCCCCCCCCTCCCGTTATTTTGCAATAACTCCTAAACCAACACCATTATCATCACCAATCTAGCAGTACCTTTTCTCACATTCATTATACACAGGTTAGCCAAAAGAAAAAGATGAGATTATGATAGGTCAACCGGAAATGACGTCAGAGTGACAATCATGTTCTTCGGTTTTTGTTGAAAAAGAATGGTTTGCGGAAAACGCTGTCAAAAGTACCATGTATGAGATACATTAAATTGTGTTAAATCAAAATAATGGCAATAGACCGAGCTATCAAACTGCCATCTCGAATTTTTTAGTTTTTTATTCAAAATTTTGAGAAATCCAAATACATTTTGTTTACAATTAAAACAAAATATCAGAATTATCCAAAAACCGGAATATATGTGATCGAGACGTGTTCGATGAATATGTGTACCAAATTTGAAGTCGATATCTTCAAAAATGACTGACTTATGACCTTTAAATGACACAAATCGGCCACCTCTCTCAGCATTACTATGCATAAAAAAATGCATTTTCGTTTTTGCTTTTTAGTTCTATTTATATGGAACAAACAATGTTCTAAGGTCATTTTTCGCGTTCTAGACGAAAAACAAACCCATAAACATGTGTTACAACGCCTAATGACCGTAATCTGCAGTTTGACCTCGTGACCTCGGATGACCTTGACCCGACTTAAGGTCATAAACAGCTTAGAATGGTACTTAGAAGTGTCAGACATACGAATCATACCGATTTATCGACTGCTTATGCGTTTAATATCGCAATTTTGCGCGACAATTCCATCCATAGAGACCCCGAGTACCGACACGGTCAAACATTTTGTACTTGACCTGACCTGTGACGTCATCGGTGACCCCGAGGTAAAAAATATTAGGTTTCCCTCGATAAATTTCCCAGGGCTATTAAATTCCGTTTGAATTTTTACCATCGCTCCAGTAGTTCCGGAGATCCGAGGGGGGGGGGGGGGGGGGTAAAAAATAGCCCCCCCCCCCCCCAGTAAGTCGCGTTATGGAATATACCCCAGTAACTCGCGGGTCAATTCTAGTACAAATGACGAATTTTTACTTTCCAATGGAAAACAAGTTTTTCTAACATGAAAATTAACTCTTCACCTATGTATTTTTGCTCTCGGGGACCAGATCATGAAACGAAAAATCAAAAACTGGGCTCGAGTGCAGCTTCGTGTTCACCAGGTAGGTGAACTTCACCTACCTGCCACAACATCTCCTCTGTCACGCCGGGAGTTTCTGAAGCTTCATCATTTCCGTGAATTAGTTCATGTTGCTGTGTTCCTTTACCGCTAATTTGTATTAACCTGTCCATTCCAGAACTATGACATTGTCAAGATACGGGACGATGCAGCCAGCTACCTGACAGGTCTCGGACTTAGTAACCTATCTACGCAAAGTTGTTTCGGCAAATCCAACTGGGACGAGTGTTCCAAGGGTCGTGACTGTGACGCACTGGCCTGGACCTCGGGAGAAGACAACTGTGTCAAGTACGTGCCGTGGTGCAGCCGAGTTATATCTATTGTAATTTATCGTAATGGTGACTTAGATCGAGACATATGGAGAGAACCAATATATATTTTATAAACAAAAAACGTTATATGCTTGTTATAAATAGTGTGAAACATACATGAACAATACAATCCGATAAACGCGTTTCGACACAAAGTCTTCCTCAGTATCGGTTTCGTAAAATAACAAAGTGTTATTTTTTTTATTTGTGTTATTTTACGAAACCGATACTGAGGAAGACTTTGTGTCGAAACGCGTTTATCGGATTGTATTGTTCCTGTATGTTTCAAACCTGTCTCAACTGCAATATATAAATAGTGTGTTTGAGCGTGCTCTGTGGACAGCGCTCGGTCCCCGCCTGACTGGTGTTTTGTTCCACAGAATCCGCGCCACCCCCGAGGTAACCGGTCCCCGCCTGACTGGGTGTTTTGTTCCACAGAATCCGCGCCACCCCCGAGGTAACCGGTCCCCGCCTGACTGGTGTTTTGTTCCACAGAATCCGCGCCACACCCGAGGTAACCGGTCCCCGCCTGACTGGTGTTTTGTTCCACAGAATCCGCGCCACACCCGAGGTAACCGGTCCCCGCCTGACTGGTGTTTTGTTCCACAGAATCCGCGCCACCCCCGGGGTAACCAGTCCCCCGCCTGACTGGTGTTTTGTTCCACAGAATCCGCGCCACCCCCGGGGTAACCAGTCCCCCGCCTGACTGGTGTTTTGTTCCACAGAATCCGCGACACCCCCGAGGTAACCATGGACAACTACGAGCGTGTGCACGCCAAGAGTGCCGAGCTGGCCTACTACCTCGCGTACATGAACCTGGACCCCGAGTACCGCACCCCGGCCAACCCAGGTCAGTCAGTCCAACCCAGGCCAACCCAGGTCAGTCAGTCTACCCCCCCCCCCCTCCCCCCGCCAACCCAGGTCAGTCAGTCCTACCCAGTCCAACCCAGGTCAGTCAGTCCTACCCCCGCCAATCCAGGCCAGTCAGTCCAACCCCGGCCAACCCAGGTCAGTCAGTCCAACCCCGGTCAACCCAGGTCAACCGAGGTCAGACAGTCCAATCCCGGCCAACCCAGGCCAACCCAGGTCAGTCAGTCCAACCCAGTCCAATCCAGGTCAACCCAGGTCAGTCAGTCCTACCCCGGTCAACCCAGGTTACTCAGTCCAACCCAGTCCAATCCAGGTCAGTCAGTCCTACCCAGTCCAATCAAGGTCAACCCAGGTCCGTCAGTCCTACCCTCGCCAACCCAGGTCAGTCAGTCCTACCCAGTCCAATCCAGGTCAGTCAGCTCAACCCCACGCCAACCCAGGTCAGTCAGTCCAACCCAGACCAACCCAGGTCAGTCAGTCCTACCCAGTCCAATACAGGTCAGTCAGCTCTACCCCACGCCAACCCAGGTCAGTCAGTCCAACTCAGACCAACCCAGGTCAGTCAGTCCAACCCAGATCAACCCAGGTAAGTCAGTCCAACCCCGGTCAACCCAGATCAATCAGTCCAACCCAGACCAACCCAGGTTAGACCTCAGCTTCTACATGGTTCGAAGTACAAATTCCTTACCTTCGCAGCGAAAACAAAATAAAATCACCTGTCGTCGGTGTCATACCTGTGTGCTGCCCCAGCTGACGTCAGCGCCCACCTGACGTCAGTGTCTGTGCTGCCCGTTCTGACGTCAGTGTTGTCTGTTCGGCAGCGTTTACGGAGGCGGTGGCCGGAGCCGTGTCGCTCTCTGTGCTCACTCCTGATCATCTGAAGGCTAAGCAGCTGCTGCCGATGGATATGGGTCATGTCGATGACCTCTACGACATCGACTTCCTGTACAGGCGCGCTCTGCAATACGTGAGTTCCATTCTCAGTCTCACTCCCACACATACATGCATACTGGATACTGCACCCTGTATTGGAAAGACACCACTCGGCATCGCGCCCACCACCCCGCACACCGCATCCCACCCCTCTAACGGCGTACCGTACGCACAACATGTTCGCACTACCTATACCCACAGCCCGGACCATCACTGCCATACGTGTCACCGCCACACCGCACAGTGGGACTGGCACGCCTACTGACCTGGCATACGCCTCTGTCCAGTGTCAATCCCCGTCAAATCCAACAATGCACTTAGCGGTGGCTTCAGTCTGAAATGATCATTATGGTAATGGTAATGGTTTATTCAAATCTATCCATGCGGGAAGCAGAGTTTTTCAAGATTTGTGTCATACAGGCCGGCATTTACCTACAGCACACACAAACAGTCGATCATACAGTTCAAAACATTGCAGAACATACAGTTAAAATGGTAAAAGACCGATAGAACTAGGCGTTAAAAAGACTATGGCGACACAAGATTGCAATGATTGATGCATATTGCAACACTGTGCAGGCAGTAGTTCACGCAGTCACATATCTTCCTTGCGAGTACGCTTTCTCAAATACGATTTGAATGGACCGTACGTCTGACACTCAATTGCTGACGGTGGCAGCGCGTTCCACCCAGCGACCGCTCTGTGCAGGAATGAGCGCTTGGTTGCCTCCAGCCTGCAGCGAGGCAGCTGCAGCTGGCGTTCAGAAGCCCTCGTTGTCCTAATTGATATTTGATTCCGAGGAGGCATTATCACACCTACCAAGGCGCCTGTACGTGTGTGTGACTTTGTTGCGTTTGTTTTCCATCCGTTCTGAACGCCGCAGGGCTGGTGGATGACTTATCATGCTGGAATCTGTAGTCACCACCGGGCCATTTGGTTTATCGTCTGAAAGGTGCGCTCAAGTTTCACAGACCGGGTTTGCGTGAGGTTTCGCCACCGCAGCCGTTGACCCTGTTGTGCATGTACCCGCGATTGCCAACAGCTGACTCCGCTGCCGTTCAACTACGTGACGGGCAAGTGGCAGTGGGAGCTGTTCGCAAACAACCTGGATCGCCGGGAGCACCGCTGGTGGGAGCTCAGGTGAGTTCGGCTCAGTTGAGTTCGGCTCAGGTGAACTCAGCTCAGGTGAGTTCAGCTCTGGTGAGTTCATTTCAGGGGAGTCCAGGTCAGGCTAGTCCGGCCGACCACCGCGACGGTCGCGACAAAGTAAGGCGCAGGCTTGACGATATCCCCCCCCCCCCGAGGACGCTCATATGAGTCTGTCTACGAGTCCACGTGGTGCCCTGGGCCCCATTGTGTGCGTGCAGTCACTGTACCCACAGCATACCGTCAGTTTGATATGATATAAATCAGTTGATTGACATGATATA